>CAJHUC010000101.1:0-14137 GCA_905146915.1 Ostreobium quekettii
GCTGTGGGGCCCGGGCCCAAGGCCTCCCCGGGAGGCCAAGGGAAGTGTGCGTTCCAAGGCAGATCTCCATCTATGTACAGGGAAGTGGGCACTACCCGCCTAGGCTCCTTGCAACCAACAGAATAGAGGGATAGGGAGGGGTGCCCAATGTTGTGGCGTCCATTCTTTCTCTCTCATCACCATCATACGGATCTATCTCCATATCCCTGCCGGAATCCTTATCGCTACTAGAAGTTCCATCTTCCATTAAATCCGGGTCACAGGGGCTTCCATGATCATAGTCGCCTTCATCGTCATCAAAAAAACTCTTAATCGGTTGCTTTGGCATCACAACCAATCTCCACACTTTGATGCTTGCACTGGCCGACAGGTTGTGCAATGGCGCCTTAAACAACAACCTCCCCCTTGCAAATCCTTACCACACGAGCAAGATCCGCATCATGCATGCAAGGCAACTATGAACGCCACTGACCCCAACACTGATTTGGCAGGCCAGGCACACTAGTCGTGCAGCCATTGCATGCTTGTGATAATCACAACAATGCCGCCACATTGCTGCGCCACCACGTTGCTGTGCCGCCATGTCGCCATGCCACTACGCTGCCATGTTGCCACCCCGCCATACTGCCACCCTGCCACATTGCCACACCGCCATGCTTCCACATTGTCACGATGCCACGCTGCTGCGCAGGCACATTGCCACTTGACGCCATTGCCAAGCATTGCCACAGCGCCTACACACCATTATTTAAGGCTATATTGACTAAATCTATTATTTAATATATTAAAACAAAGTTAACAACACAACAACGCTCTGGCCCCCCAATAGCCCCCCCTTGTGGCCATGTAAAGGGGGGGGGGGTATATAAGGACCCTTACTATACCCTAGAACTAAAGCCACGCCTTCAAATATGACGTGGCCAATAGCTCCCACCCGAGGTTCGCTAACCAAAGGAATAGAAACATATGGACCTTACAATAGCCCTTGGTCAATGGCAAAGGGATGGTGTTGATGCATCAATCAAAGTACGGGGCAGAGCATTGAACAAGTCCACCTCTGCATGCGTCCATGCAACCTACCAATGCACATCTCATAGGCTAGCATCTGCTTGGAGAGTATGGCACATGCTTTGCAAGTGCTCGAAGGCCCAACGAGGAGTTGGAACAGCCGCTACCACCAATACCTCGATCAAGAGGCGTAGCGGCAACAACGTTCTCCCCATCCGCCAGCTCCATGAAGACTCGAAGGCAAGTCTAATCTAATGGTCAAGTACGCAGGCGTTGAGGGCTGAACCCATTCGAGCAGCATGCCGTCCGCCCCTTTGATTGTGTCCCATAGCTCTCATTGCTATATGACCGAATGGCCATTACACCACATCGACTTCATTGCCAGCAAGGTCACTGAAGCTCCCTCGCCGTTTGCAACCGGGGCCAACGCCACAAATTCGTCGCCCTAGTCCATGCCTTCTATTCGAGTCGACCACGACATGAGGAGCAGCCCGATGGACCAAGTTCTGCCTGCTTGCACGCTCCCACGGGGGGCCAGGCAGCTCACTGCACATTGCACTTAGCTGCAACACGTGATCAAACTCCAAGAGGCCAGTTCAGGACGGTCCGTTTAATGTAACGAAATGTGAAGCCAACAATAGATGTGTCGTACTGCAATGCATGTGCATTGTGTACGGCATATGTCAACATGTCCGCTGGTAGTTTTTAGTTTTATTTCTCGTTCCTAGATATGTCCATTCTACCAGTGTGACCTGCTGGTCTTTCAAACACCCAAAACGTACTCCAAATCCTCTTAACCTACTCCTGTCCAAAGTGACTGCAAATTGGAACCCAATTACCATCATACAAACTCTAGTTCCACGTCCAATTGGGCAATACGACTATCAGTCAACTATGGTGCCATTCTCCAATGTTCCTCAAATAGCCTACTGCATCAATCAACCCGTTGACTATCCCAATGACAGAAAACAAATTGCCCTATGTATTGCATCAAAGACCTCAAGCTTTTGTGATGGCTTGTTTGTCCAATCTCAAGGCAATACCGTTGGACGTCCCTCATCTGCCTATGGTCCATCTCCTAGTGATCCCCATGCCCCTATACGATGGAATTTACCCCTAAACTATTATGCACTTATGTCCTGAACTAGGACATGTTTCTAATGCCATTCTCTCCATCAGAAACGTTGTTAATCACAGCGCATGATGCATTGCGGTTGAATAAATGAAAAATAGCAGCCTCACAGTGTCCAAACTCAATGAAACCCGTCGCAATTCTTACCAGAATTCAATTGTTCACTTTGGTAAAACGTTATGCAACATTTCAGCAGTTCTTTCACTGTCATTTTCATAGATTCTAGTCCATATTGTTTCCCAAACTGCCGCACAGTCCTGCTGCCATAAGTGTTGCATTTTTTCAAAATTTTGGCAGCATCTCCCCCTCCTTTTCCTTACTTTTAGTACTCAAGCATTGTGCATAATGTTCTAATCCATTTTCTATCTATTCTAGCTGTATTCCGGGAAAACTTGGCAGCGTTTCCCCTAAGCTTTCGGCCTTTCACCATCTGGTATGTCTCCTATCTCTTTCGTACTGCTTTAGGACCATTTCTGCATGGTCCTTGAGGCAGTAAAGTGCCTCTAAAAAGTGTGAGCAGCATCTCTGTGTGGCCTTTGAGTGTTTTCAATGTCTCCATGTCACTCTTTTCCTCCTGGTGCCCAGAAACGGGCTGGCCATTTTTACCAACTATCAGCTAATATTGCGCAGATATTCAGCCTGCTTTTTGCTTTTCGCAGCTCTGGGCGGCTGTCCATGTCCAGCTGACTAGGATATGGTGTAGTGACACCCAGTCAGTCCCCTTTTGTCGGTCATGAGCCCGTCATTGGGTGAGGTGCTTAATGACTAACGGCGAGTTTAATATTGTGCTGTGTTGGATGCACACTTCTTGCTGGAAGATCATCGTGTAGGTGCAAGAGCTGCGTTGTGTTTTCTTTCTGTACAATGGTGAAGTGTTACAGTGACGGCAAATGCAAGTGCTATAGTAATGACAAAGAAACTTAGTAATCCATGATGGATATGCATACTGGTGAATGTTAAAGTTATGATTGGAAAGAAACGAGAGAGCAAGAGCAACTGGCAGCGTCTGACCAATGCAACACTGTGAATACATGTTTGGGATATGTGTCGCCGTCAATGGGAAATTCACTGCTATGGCAGGGTGGATACCTGCTGGGGTACTGCCAGAATAACAACAATTATTCACAACAAATGCACAGATTGTCCAGACTTTGAGCACCACTGGCTGTAGCACAACTGCCAAGTACTGTGTTTATTGTCCTTCATTGCCTCATGGGTCCTTGTCCAGAGCTCAGCCTATTCAGCAGATAACACAAGTGGAGCACTTCCTATGCACCACTTACCCAAAAACGAATAGCCTCGCAATCAGATAGACAAGGGCACCAGCTGTCGTCTGGCGCCTCATGGCCAGGTAGAAATGGACAAGCAGGAAGATCACAGCCACTCCGCCCACTATGGCCACGCGCACAGCATCTTCAGTTTTGGCATCCAACGGTGCTCGATGAAGATCGCATTCTGGATGATCTGCCAGCTGAACTATGCACCAGAATACCCCCGAAAGGTGGGAGGCATGCATTGTGCCAGTGTACAACAATGCAATCAGATAGCTTACACAGCAACCACAGCCGCATCCTCACTGCATAGAGTTTGCACAACGATCACCTGTGTGCAATGTGCTGCCTACTATGATCGCAAATGCTGATCAGAACTGAACAGTTACCGGATACATTCTCTGTGCAGCAGCATTCTGCACACATCACAGCATTCATTCCAAGGATGTTCAAGCTCCTGATTTTGTTAATCTGGGTGGGTAGTGTCGTACACGATCCTACTGCAGCCCACATGCCAGGGCCCCAGTTGGCGATGTCCTCCATGCTGTGCTCCATGCAGCCGTAGTCACTCACATATGAGTACACAGGGCTGGTCCCAAAGTAAACAACAAAGAAGTACCACCGTCTCCTGCACAGCACCATGACACAAAAACACATGCACACGTGTCCGTTTATGAGCACACAACCAAGTGCACACATCCAAATGGCGATTCTTGTGCTGGGTTGAAATGCTGTCGCGACGGACACTGCAGCAAACAGTGACGACATATATTCAGGGAAAGTAAACTATTGTCAGGTGCTGTGGACACCTCTGGAGCACATGCTGCTTTCAGGCATGCAGCTTATCTTGGTTCCATCCTGCCGTCAATGGCTCTGACAGCGTTGTAAATTGTAAAGAGCCCAACAGATTCTTGCAAGCAGGGGTTTCTCCACTGTTTTGCAAGTTCTATGACATTTTATACACAGTGCCAGAAGTACAAGTGCATGAACACGTGGGCACATATGCCCACAGGTGCTTCAAATGCACAGTGTACGGGCTGAAGGTGCCGTGACTCAAAAAATTGTCAGCAATGCCAATTGCTGGACTGCACAACATGGATGTGGAGTTGACCAATCAGGGGCACAACAGGCGGTTTCAGACACTATCGCACCAATCAAAGGGGTAGTCAGCCTCCTTTTCGTTCTATGAGCAGAAACAAAGGCACAACCTTGGCCACAGTGTGCCGTTGTGGCACAAACTACACCTCTGCATCACTTTCTATGCCCTATGCAATCAGACACTTCTGCACTCTCCTCCATACCATGGAAAACAGTCTTGCAGAATATATGGCTGGGGGGAAAGGGGGTGGGGGGGTTGGGGGAGAAGGGGGCCTTGAACGCAACCTTTGCTGTCTGAAACTGAAAGCCTCAATTCCTGTGAATTTCATTCAAACTCACCAACTGAAGAGCCAAATGAATCGGTCGTGGTCGGTGATGTTGATGAACCAACCCAGCAAGAACCCAAACAGTAAAAAGTGCGACAGCGTTTCGTACATCAGATGCCTGTCAAAGGTGTCAGCATCTGATGGCATCGACAGTGTTTCTGCCAGAACCCTGGTTAGCGCAAACTGGAGCACCAACAGTCCAGACCACGCCCCCTATCAATACAAGCACCACATCTGTTTCAGTTGTGAAGGGGACACCAGAAACAGCTATGGATCAATTAGTGGTCTGGACGCACATCTTCCAGGTGTTTGGACAGTGTGTTGTTGTGACTTTGGCAGTCTTGAAACAGAAAGTTATGTGGCTTAGTGCATCAGTACTGTGGTGTGGTGCATTTTGCCTGCATATGCTGAGATCAAAGCCTTGCTGTGGCATTGTGCTGTGCTATGCTGTATGAATGTGCTCCAGTGCTGTGCATGAACACTTTGCTCTGATATCAGACACTGGCCTTTTCTTTTCTGGACACTGGCAGCTCTTGGGGCGTATTTGTGCAGGTGCAGCGATCTGTCATATCCTGCGACAAATGCAACGGCCATGATTTGGTACCATGCACCCATGTTTTCTGTCGTTACTTCATGGCAGCACTGTCCCCAAATCCTTCAAACACTGTGTGCAATAACATAAAACTTATAGCGGTGGTCATGACTGGTCTACACTCTGTAGCAGTGGTTGATGGCAAATGGCATATGCCATGACGTCTGCTGAAGTGTTTTTCCAATTTACATTGGGGTGGTTTATGGTATTGGTAGTACACTCACCATGTAGATATATTTCAATGAATCAGCGTCCCACAGATGAGATAGCCGTGGTAGAGTGGGAGGAAGGGCGCCATCTTGCAGCAAGGGCACAGCCTGCAGCAGAATATGTTTACAGCAATGTCAGCCCAGCCTTGAACGCTCAAGGATAAAAGCAATTCTCCCATAACTCTCCAGGATGCCAGAATGTTCTGTGATGAGGAGGATCATAAATTTTCTCCCACAAACCTTGTGGATGGAGCTCAGTCCGCTATTGCCATTCAGGCTCAAGGGCTTTGTCATGTTCTTGTGAGTGCAATAAAGCCAGACAATAATGTACACTTCATAATGATAGGCTAATAACAGTAGAAGGATGTCTATAAGTGCTTAAATAGCAGTGTTACAACAACCCCAATGCCATGAATTCCAATCAAATCGAATAGGTCTTTGAATAGCTTTGTTGCCCAAAGTGCATGGCTGCACTCTACATCCATGCTTTTATGGAAGCCCACAAACATCAATTCATGAGGCCAACATGTGGCACTTGCAACTGTCAAGAGCATAACGGGGAGCATGGGATGGTGTTGCAGGGGCATCATTAGCCACCAGCAAAGTTAGAAGAAATTCAGAAATGCAAGCCACGGTTGGTTGCAGTTCTTTCGATGCCTCAAATTAGGGCAGAGCCCACATGCAGCCCCAAAGAAGGCCAACGAGGTATGGGAATCAGCATGCCTCGCTTCACTCCATCATGCCAATCAAGGCCAGCAAGAAAGCACCATTTGCTAGATATTCTTCAAGATTTCAAAGGCAGCTCATGAAGCAAACGTCCCTGGTGTCCAGTTGGAACCAGGGAAGATAGCAACATCAATCCCAATTCAATCCCAATTCTCAACTTACTAATCCCATTTCTCAACCTGTATTGCCTTCCCAACTGCCCCCTGTCCATGCCAGGTCAATTTCAGCATAGAATCAAATGGCCCTGTTACTTCTGTGGGGGCGGCACCCCTGTCCCATTAGAGGGGCAAGTACTGACCGTCTCGCACGTCAGAGCCCTAAGATTCCCTAACTGCGCGCAGAGCCTCCCTTTCAACCACACAGAGACACCGAGCTTTTCCGGAATTATATTCCCATCCTTGAAGCAAATGATCGTCGTTTTCGCTCACACTGGGGGGTATGCGCGGTGCCACCATATCGCCCAGCGCGCTCCCCACACCGCCGCGACACGAACAAGGCCCTTTGCGGGCATGTTCCGACAGAGCGGGGGCCACACAATGCTCACAGCCTTACCGGCTTCACTGCACAGCGGATAGCACGCACCCAACGCTCCCAGCCGGCCCTCCCCACCACGTTCTCCGTTACAATTTCTCTTTGTAACAAATCTCACCCCACCGCCGCGCTCTGTTGCTCTCCCTTTCTGTTACAAATCTCAACGCAAACCTGCGCTCGGTCGCTCTTTCTCTGTGCAACAAATCTCACCCAACCGCCTCTCTCCCCAACGCACCAAGCGGCTTTCCAATCAACCGGTCGCCACAGTGGGCGCAGGCAATCTCGATACGGGCCGAACGGAACGCACAATCAATCAGAGCCTCGAGGACCGCTGGGGCGATGCCACGTGGCCTCCACTTGCCGCTCCCCGTGCATGCCGCGCAAGGCGCCAAATCACATATCATCATCAGTTTGTCCACCACGCTGGGCAGCCTTCACAATTGCTTTGCGGGCTTTTGTTGTGTCAAGATGGCAGTGGCACATGGGAAGGAAGGCCCTCCCCACCAGGGCCTTGGACATCTGTATTCTGCTTAGAGCTGCATTACCTCGGCATCCAATACGAGGCGCCCGTTGAGGACGGGCGGGCTGCTAGCCGCTGACGGCAGCAGGTGCTGCCTCAGGTCGCCGGACATCCCGCCGCGCCCGGGCTGTCGGCTGCCTGGGACTCCCTGCAGCGCGGCAAGGCGGACGTTGGGACCCTGTCGCGGGTAAAGAGCCTGAACTGTTGGGCAGGGAGGGGTGTGTGCAGCTTGTTTGCTTAGCTCACGGGGTCACGATCCTGACTCGAGGCTGACGCGGTGGCTTCCGTGTTTGGTGCGGGTGGCACGCGATGAATCAGTAACGCACCGACGCCGTGTCGGCCTTTGGGCGGCTCAATTGCGCAATGAGCCTTTGGGCTGCGGCGACCCCGTGGGTACGGGAGGCATTCACGACGGCCACGCGCGGGGAAGACAGGTTTATCACTCACGATCCGAACCCATCATTACAAACGAAGCGAGTGGTATTTATAGTACGATGGTGTGACAGTTCATGAGTTGTTGTCTCCAGAATAACCACTCTGGCCACTTTCACGAGCTGGTTGGGTTCATGTCCATTTCTCATACCAAGTTTCTATTCCTGCTGCCCAGACCAACTATGATCTATTGCCAACTAGCCCAGCAGCTACCCGCGTACACTACCCACTCCCACTCTCCCTCACTCCCACATTTCCTCAGCTCCTATTCCTGCCGCCATCCCCAACTATGATCCAATCCCAAAGCCGTCCCCGTTCGTTCACTATAGCCAATTCCCCTTAAATGGCTCCCCTATCATATGTACAACACCACTCCCCACAACCGCCACACCGAGCAGTATTCCTAACACAATTAAGAATGGAAGATGAGCGCGAACGCGCCAGATTCTGTGATAAGGGGCGCAGCACGGCGCAGAGGCTATCGCTCTTCGCACCGAGTGCCGCAAATCGAGACCCAGCATGACCGCAGTCGCTAAGCCACCACAGGTACAAGCACGGGAAGATTGTGAGCAACGCCGTGAGGGGAGTGCGCCGCGCCGGCGAGGGCGCATTTTCTTTCGCGTCCCGGCTTTACCGCCGCCCGCCAGACTGGCGCCCCGCGCATCGCGAACCTTCCCCCCCGTTGCACCCACTCGCGCATGCCCTCACCGACATCAGCCAGAGGTGGACCCGGCCAAATGGGGTAGGAACAGGAATGGGGACGGTGTCTATTCCCATCCCAGGAATGGACCCATTCCCATTCCTATCCCAATCCATCCCAATCCGTGCCAGTCCGTTCCTGGGCCATTCCCTAGGAATGGATTTGGATCGGATCTGCGTCAGGCGGGAATGGTGTTCGAACGGATCCATTCCTGTTCAGGGACGGATCCATCCCAGCTCAAGAACGGATCCGTTCATAAACAAGAACGGATCCGTTCATAAACAAGAACGGATCCGTCCTTATCCATTTAGGTCCATTCCAGTCCGTTCCCCAGAAACATACTATGCAAATTCCCGGTCTTACGAGTTAAGGAGGGGCACTGGCGGTCCAGTGCAAGTTTGGGAGGCAATCATAAGGCCGGATTCAAACCCAGGAGACATATTTCACACATAACACCTAGCTTGCAATAAGGACGACATACACATTGCCCAATGTATAAGTTGGACACATAGCCAAAATTGAGACGAATCATATACACACTCATAGTCCAATTCGAGACAAGCCAAAGTCGCCCCAAAAAATTACAAGTCCAACTCGGTGTTGCCGGACAAAAATGTGAGCTACTCAATGCGTTCATCCCCCAAGGATGCCCGCCGATATCGCACAATATGGCCGGATACCGAGAAGCCCCGTTCTGATGCACCACTTCCAACCGGCACACACAATGAGTGCCGGGCCACTCATGCCACTATGGGCTATCGAGCACTGATCCGTGCCTAATAATCTGGTGCATTCTCCTCTCATGGGGCATCCGGCTCACACAAAATCCAGAGTTCCGTTAGGAACTCTTGAATGTGTCACACAATCAAACGTTGTGTGACATCCGTCAGTTCGTCACCTATTGCAGTACTTGTAGACTGGCTATGCCTAGTGGCGCCGCTTGCCCTTGGGCCCCGGCCTTGCTTTGCATCATTGTCCTCCTCGGAGCTGGTGTCAAACGTCTTGTGTCCCGTGCACTTCTCCCTCAGCTTGCGCACGGTCTGCTATCCAGAATGGGGTAGCAGGTCTGCTTGTCCCGATGTCTCTAACCACCCAATATCCTTCGTGAATTTAAGACACAACTCTAGCAGCTCAGCCGACATATCATCCATCATGGCATCTACTGACACGAACTTGTCCTTGATGGGATCCAATAGCCTTATGTAGGCCTACAAGGTATCCTTCCAGGCGTACACTACACACACACCATGCAACCCGTCAGCACTATTTCTGACATTTCATATGTGCATGAATATGTGAACAAGACCACAGTGAGAAACAATGCACAACACCAACAATACCAGCACTGAGTGATTAGCAGTGATCGCTCACCGGTGGGGTCCATTATAGCCAAAAAGACTATCTGTTAGACCCACGTGGAGCTATTGAGCACCTCTTCTAGCTTATAGAGAATATCGCTGCAAAATGGCACCAACACACGGTATGGCCCCTTATTATCCACACCGGCCATGTTGCAAAGGAAACCCCGCAGGTGCAATAGCTTCGTCAGGGCCTTGGAGCTCGTGGGGTATGGCTCTGCCTCGAGCCTCTTACAACACCTCTTCACAGATGCCAAGACTAGGAGGAGGGCCTCGAGGTAGCCTATTGTGTAAGTTCAATAGGGCTATCATATTCGGGGTGCAACCTAAACCATCTATCGATGACCTTCCATAGGTGCACAGCCCTTTGCAATATAAACAAGGTATTGTTCCATCGAGGTTCCACAGACTTGACCAGCTGGAGTACCCTCCATAGCTTGAGCCTCCTGCCACCTTCACCCTACTCATCAGAGGACACCTCTGATGCAGACACCCCTTCCTTATCACTAGACACTACGCTATTACCCTCCCTTATTATTTTCACTTGCAGCCTATGCAACTCAGTTGTGGCTTTTGTACTGACATGCATGTGGTTCACTAGCGAGGAAACCCTGCCATTGTAAGGACACATGCACACTACTGATGAAACAATTCCTAAGCAGCAATAGCTATAGCAGTTGCACCATACACGAATCACCACCAATATGTTTGCACACACAATAACATTATTTACACTCGCAGCCTACATAGCTCAGCTATGGCTTTCGCACTGGGACGCATGTGGTTCACCAGCAAGGAGACCCTGCCATTGTAAAGACACATGCACACTGTTGGTGAGACAATTCCTAAGTAGCAATAGCCACAACAATTGCACTATACACGAATCACCACCAATATGCATGCTACAAGGGTTGGTTACTAAAAATTGTATATTGTGAACTGGTTGGGAACATTGTAAAATAGGGAAACTAGCTTAGAAAGAAAGCGCAGCACTCTGTACAATATAGGTCTCCACAGGAGCATTGTATAATAGAGAAACAGGGGTTGGGACTTAAGAAAGAGCAGAGCGTATTAGAAGTGACGGCTTAGGGTATTTCCGGTACCACAGACAAGAAGAGAAGTGCCAAAAAGGGAGCGCCATGTTGGTCAACACGGTAGGCTATGAATGGGATGGGCCCATGGGGCCATTGGGGTGAGTCAGGATGGGACATAGGGCTGGCAGTGCACCATGGGTAGGGCAGGCTGGTTGACTCAGCCGCGAGGCGAATATGGGGCAAGTAGACGAATGGGCAAGTGTACGAATTTGAACAGCACCGGAACATTCTGGCAGTGGCCGTTCAGCTGCCTAGTTGCAGCCCTTAGGCAGCTATAAATATGAGGCCAAACATCACCAATGTAATGAACAAAGTTGCCGTTCTTTCTCTTCGTGTCATACCACCAGCTCCTGAGTCGAACGGGACAGAACGGGCCATGCCCCGGCTGGTGAGAGTGTCCGCATCAGGCTGCCGCCCCTTACACATGCACACACAGTAACATTATTTGCACTCGCAGCCCATGCAGCTCCGCTGTGGCTTTTGCATTGGCAGTGCAGATGTGGTCTTATAATGGCAAGGCCTCCTTACTGGCCAACCACATGCGTGCTAGCCTGGCATGCATGTGGCTAACAAGCAAGGAGACCTTGCCATCATAGGGACACATGCATATTGTTGATAAACAATTCCTAAGCAGCAATAGCTGCCGCACTTACAACACACATGAATAACCACCAACATGCATGCACACACAACAACACACACACTAAAACACACCAACATCATAACTTACCAGTCTATTGCATCGCACAGCTTTTGGTAGTCTTTAGTATGGATGGCACGGATGCATAGGTTGGTCAGACCATGGGTTATAATGTTGTGGAGCGTGTGGCAGGCACAGCGTGACCAATCGCCCAGCCTCTGGGTTGCTCCCCAACATCATATGCCGCCAGCTCCCCCCTAATAGCCTACCTGACGTTGCTCCCGGCGTCCATGACAAAGGACGGCCACCAGCCCATCATCCCATACTTCTCCAACTCCTTCTAGACCAGGTCCACCACCACTGCATACCCAAGGAACAAAAGCAAATATCACAAATAAAAAACAACATGACTAGCTGCCAATTGCATAGTCACTGCTGCCCATTCACCACACAGTCCCTCACATTCAGCCGTGATGCTCTCCGCCTCCACTGGCATTGCCCCCATGCACCTGCTCTGCAACTACCACTGGCAGTTGGCGTAGCCATCATGCCAGCGCATCTCCTTTATCCAGTGCATGGTTATTAAAAAATACTCTCGTTGTGCAAGAGTGCCAAAGATCATAAGTGAAGGCCGGCCGCACCTTATTCCACTCCTCCATCCCCCGGAACTTCTACACCACCCAACAATGTATAGATGCCACCTGCAACAACAACACAAATACCACTTATAGGCTGACAGCCCATGCAGTTGTGTGTTTTGGATCGTATCACATAGACGCCATGGGAAAATACAACATATTGCACATGATGCATGCGATGACATGGTAATAGCCGACCTCATTTGTGATGGCCTTCCTGCTCAACGAGGGGCAGTGGCCATTGAGTGCTTTGTAGAAGTGCCGGAAGTTTGGAGACTCAACAACGGGTACCTAAATACTATCCGCTACAATCTAGCGAGTGATTGCTGACCGCATTTGCTGCCAAGGGGGGCTCTTGTGGCAAAGGCCTCCTGATCCATGTATTGTGCCACTCCCACCTCACGGCCCTCCTCAGCTGTCTACGAAAGAAACTCATTGAGTTTCAACCATTGGTTGACAACCATGGGGAAAGTGACACCATCTGCCCGTGCTTTATCTCCCAGCTCCACGGCAATGGGCAGCGTCTGCCGCATAACCTTGTGGTGCCCCATGTGCTTTTCCGCCATTGAGAAGGACGATGACTTGATGGAAATTCCTTTGCCGTATATACGGCAAATGATCTTGTTGTGGTTGTCTTCCTTCCCCGTAATGTTGTCGTATCTCACAAGGATGCCAGGCCGCTCCTCCTCTTTCACATACAATAGCTTCACCCACCGGCTGCTGCTCTGCCCGGGCCCTAATGGTGGGGCCACATACATATTAGTGTTGGAGGCGACCCCCACTCCACCTCCTCCCTCCGCTCAGGACCGTTTTGCCCTTGAGGGTGCATTCCCACCCTTGCTGCCGGCCGCGCGCTTCACCCTGCTTCCAGAGGTGGCCCCCAATGCCGTCAGCATAGATGCAGCCCCCACCCTGCCCCTCACTGATGCACCCTCTAAATCACCGGCCGGCGACAGCCTTGCAGATGCCCTGACAACTAGTGGTTGTTGTAGGTTCAGAGCCCCCACTGAGTTGGGTTCCGGACCCGAGTTCCCCAAGTTCCCCGTCACTATATGTGCATAATCAAATAGGTCCGGGAGCGGGGCACTGCCACCAACGGACGCCCCCTGGCCTTCCCCTCCTACCGCTACCACCGCTGTCCCCGTATGCCATGGTCCCTCACCTTTGAAGAATGGCCATCTACGGTGCCCCTCATGCGGCCCGAGTCTCTGCCTCCGTTGTGGGGGGCGCCCCGTATGGTATAACAGGGCTGGTGGGCTCAACCGGCCACATGGGTGCATACTGGTCTTGCCACCCATCGCAACAAGCGCAAGCTGCACAACAGGGGGGCAAGGACACCACGTTTGTGGACCGTGGGGAGCGCGGCCCATGCATCAAATCTAATCACTGCATTCTTATCGGTACACACATGAATTTAATGTTGTTATGTATTGCGGGACAGATTCTGGAACAGGGTCTAGGATAGCCTGGAACGGCCTTTGGAACGGCCTGGAACGGACTCTGGACCGGCCTGGAACGGATTCTTGAATGCCATGGGCAGTACAGGAACGGACTTCTAGGTAGGTTGTACTGCGCCAGAACGGAATTGGGATAGCTGCACACCATTCCAGATCCGTCCCGAGTCTATTCCAGCCCAAGGACAGGCCATTCCTTGGCCGTTCCTGGGCCTGCCGACCCAAGGACGGGAATATACTCTGGTCCATCCCCGTTCCCGTTCCCGTCCCCATTCCTAATCCATCCCCATTCCAAGACGGCCCACCTCTGATATTGGCGTGCTGTCCCTTGGCATTTCCGCATGGCTCTTGCTCTGCCCTCAGCTCCGCGGTGCCAGCACATTGCGCTGTCCCCATACGTGCCACTCG
>CAJHUC010000102.1:0-21272 GCA_905146915.1 Ostreobium quekettii
GTTGGGCTTAATGCCTAAGCAGCCACATTCAGCTTCTAATTGATAGTTATGTTGATTGCACCACTTACAATGGCTTGCTCGTGCCACTCGTTGTGATGTGGATCCTACAAAGTTTTTCACACCCCAGAGTGTTATGATTGATTCTCATGAAGTAGAGGTTCTCCTCATAGATGGGTCCTCACTCTCTTCCTTGGGAGTTGTGGATATTCCTTTGGCGATTCAAAGCTATAAAGACACCGTCCGTTGTATCGTGATTGACCTGTTCGATGACTATAACATTATTCTTGGTAATAATTGGCTGTACGAGCACTCTGGTATCATTGATTATCATCGTGGTCATATCTGTGTCATATCTCGCGGTCGTGAGATTACGCTTTGCAATACTTCGAGAGCTCTCTCCTCTGCCCAGCCCGAGATGGGCATTCCTTCCATTTGGTTGTTCGCTGTTTGGGTTATTTGTGTTCTCTTGGATATGCCCAGCATGCCTACCAGCGGGGTTCTCCTCTCCGGTTGGTTTTAGTTCACCAGGTCGGCAATCTCCCTAAGGGGGATGCTCCAGGCCCTTCCGCCATCGCAGGCCCTTCGGCAATTGCAAGCCACTCAGCTAATGCAAGTCGTGAGACCACTTCCTATACCACAGATATTGATAAGATCTTTACATTTTTGGAGGAGTGTAAGGACCTTTTTCCTAATGAACTACCTGCAAGACTTCCTCCAGATCAGGGGGGTCGCTTTGACCGTACCTCTAGAGGAAGGTACCAAACCAGTGAAGCGACCAGCTTTCTGGTAGTTCTAAAGAAATAGACGAGATTAAAGAGCAAGTAGATTACCTACTCCAGAATAGAGGTGGCCACCCGGATCCATTAATAGCGGTGTTCGATTACAGTCCATTCTGCTCAAGTAAATGGCCACCACTGTAATCGAGAGAAAACCGTAGAGAAAGGAAAGGTCAATGTGCTCAGCAGAAATCACATTGAACCGCATGACATACGGTTACATTTAGCGGTCATGCAGCTGCTGAATGATCAAGGCAAACGTATGCACACTCAGCTTCTCTCCAGTGCACACGAATTGATGCATTTACAGCTGAGATGTCCTCCATCTCGCTGTTTTGCAATGCCGCTCATCAGAACCGTCCAGAATGAGCAACAATGACGTTAATTGAAGAGCGCTCTACGGGCAGCACGGACGGCTGTGGCTGGGCTGTGAACTGGTCAAGGAAAAGGGCGAAAACTAGTCAGCTGGAGCCGCATGCTGACGGGATACAATACAGTTTGACGGTGATGGAATTTGGGTGTACAGAATTGGGTTTAGTATGCGATTATGGTAGATTGTCCAGTACTATTAGCCGGGGAAAAAGAGACACGGTGTGTGCAGGGCGTGTGGTGATGGACCCTGAGTGAGAGGTTGGCCGGTTTGTAAGGGCCTTTTGAGTGACTTTCAGAGGGAAAAAGGGCCAATTCCTGAACCGTTTTGGGGAGACCATGAACCGTAGGGGGTGGCCTTGAATGGACCTGAACTTTTGCAAAAGGTCCTAGGACCTTGAAGGGACAGGTACTGGCAGGGTATAGGGGTCCAGTGAGGCGTGATGGGACGTTGGGTGCGGCTGATAACAGTACTTTGTGGTTTTGCACCTGTACGGGAGACCGCCCTTTTGATATTTCGTGTAATGTACCATATGTCGGACGTGACCGCGCCCCCCTGCATCTGGTCCCCGTGGGTTGCGCCTGCGCCCCGCCTACGCCCGCTCTGCCCGGTCTGCTCGGCGCGCCGCAACACCCCAGCCTCCCCGACCGTGCAGGGACCGTCGGAAGCCCTCCCTCGCCATGGCCGGAGCATCCCCACGTTCCGCAGGCGGGTCGAACGTGCTCGCGTTCGGTGTGGGCGGACCCTCCGGTTCCGCCATGCTCCATGGCGGAGCGGTGCTTTCTCTCCCTCCGGGGATATTTGTGGATCCGTGCACGCAGGGACGAAGGGGCCCGGGCGAGCCTTTGGTCGGCCCGGACGAAGCGGGAAAAGTGGTGCTCGCGTGCCGCAATGGGCTTGGTGGGGCGGAGGCATGGGCCATGGCCTCCGGCCCCGGAACGCCCCTCTTTTGGATCCACTCCGCTTTTGATGCCACGACTCGGTGGCGAGTAAGGCACCGGAACGGCCAGCTGTTTGCCGTCCGAGCTTACTGGGTCGCGGCGATCCCCAACGTTCGGTTGGGCGATCGGCTCCGGCGGAGCGTCTTCGCCGCGAATTGGCGCGGCGAGGGCGTTTGGAGCATCTCCGAGCGAGATGCATGGATGGCTGCCGAGCGCGACGGCCCGGACAGCCCGCCCGCGCCGTTCGCGTGGGCCGGGGAGGGGTGCGTGGGCGGCCTCGCCGAGGGAGACGGGGGGCTGCCGGTGGGGATGGTGGAGCGCGCCACCCGGGCGTATTGGAGGGTGGTCGCTGCATCACGTTGGAAAGCTTACGTAACAGCTGAGTGGGAGGTGGAGCTGCCAGGCCCGGAAGGAAACTGGATGATGCAGGGGGTACAGTTAAGGGCCCGTATGTCGTACATGGGGGAGAATGAGGTGGAATAGATTAGGCAGCCGGGAGACACTACCCACTACGGAACTGTGGGGTGTGATGGGTGTAATTGGGATGAAAAATGTACTAGGTGTATTTTTTGTTTGAATAGGGGGATTCCCCCTAATTTGATGTTTCAGGAACCTACTGCCATTAGTTCCTCACAGCGTGAGTGGGAAGAAGATGTACAGCAGTACATCTTCATGGGAGTACTGCCAGGGGGCGCTGACGGGTGTTGAGTAGTGTTGTAGTGTTCCAAAGTGACTTTTTTGATTGTATTGTGTGACCCTTTGGAAAGGGTCAAAGTGGAGAAGGTCAATGGGAAGTTCTGAGAGGTATTGTGGCCTTTTTCTTGATGTGTCTGTTTGTTTATCCAAGGGTCACTGAAGTGTAGTGCCCTTGGAGCTGGCGGGGGTATTTAGGTGGCGGAGGTTGGGTTGTGAGTGCCTCCCCCCCTCTCTCTCCGCCCCCCACCCGTCCGTTTTTGGTTCTAGCGGTCTGAACGGCGGGTGCTCTGTTGAAAACGGTCGTGCTGTGAGTTGTTGAGGTCGAACGTGGTCGAAGGGGAGCAGCCTTGTAACGAACACTTTCGTTTCCGTGTATCTTTGTCTCTTGACCCTCCGGATCGATTGCCTTTGGGTTGTGCACCGCTGCACATACCCACAGCTCGTCGCCGAGCTCGTTTCCTGCCTCGTTGACCAGCTGACCCGCGTGCGCCCACGTTGGGCGCTGACTTCGTCGACTCAACGACCTGTCTTCATCGTCCGCTGCTTGGCGAGTGAGTGGAGTGCAGCGCTGGACCGCAGGGAACGAGCATCGACAACATCGGTTTGAGACATCTGGAGAATGGTCAGTACGCTCGTCATACTGAGCTACTGAGCGAGGTGTGGAGCATCGTTTCGCAGTTTGAGCGTGTATTTTTGTGCCTCTCGTCGAGCTGGTCAGCAGTTGCATGTTTCTCGTTGTATGTGAACGGTTAAGGTGAACTTGAACACGAAGTTCAGCTCTGGGGTTGCGCCTCGCTTCGGCAGCGCTCGACAATACCCCAATTGTCCTGTTGGGCTTGAATTTACTTGTTGTGGTGATTCTCGTTGTCCTGTGAGTGCTTATGAGCTAAGTTGGTAAAAGGTGTAGGAGCGGAATGCTCAGAAATTCTGGGCGATTGACAGGGCTGTGATAGTGGCTGTGCTTTTGGTGACTCCCATTGAGCGCATATGGCTGATCGGTGAGTCATATTGCTGTTCCAAAGCGTAGACACCCTCCTGGCGGTGTTTGTCAGCTGTTTGTAACATCATGGCACTCGAACAGCGGACAGAGGTTAATTTCCGTTAATTTTCCGTTAATTCACAAAAAATAACGAAAAAAGACAAAAATTAACCGAAAATTAACGGATTTTTGGATTTTTTGGGGATTTTTGGGTTTTAGTCATACTTATAGTTTATGGAATTCGCTATTAGAGAGTATGTTTGTATTTTATTTTAACCTATGCATACTAGATTTTCAACTAGCTACAGTTGTTGTGATTTTTTGGGTTTTTTTTCGATTTTTTTAAATTTTTTTTGTTTTTTCTGAATTTTTCTCCCTTTTTCTTTAACGAAATTTAACGGACAGCTGATAAAAATTAACGAACCGGACTTAAAGGACCGGATGGCATCTTTGAGTGGCCACCTCTACTCCAGAAAGGTCCTATTACAGAAAGCAACAGCTCTCTTAGACCCACGGTGCTCTTTATACCTAAGCTAGATAGCAGCCTCTAGATGTGTATTGCTTATAGAGTATTGAATAAAGCCACCATCAAAAACAGGTGGCTTATACCAAGGATAGATACTCTGTTAGATCAACTACAAAGGGCCAAATTTTTTTTTGGCTATTTACTTGCAGCAAGGGTATTATCAACTTTGTATTAATAAGAGCGATTATGCCAAAACGGGATTCATAACCCCATTGTGATTACATAAGTTCAAGGTTCTTCCTTTTGGACTCGCAAATGCACCAGCAATATTTCAGTAGACGATGCACCATATATTTGGTGATCAAATTGACAAATATGTCTTGGTGTATTTGGACGATATACTTGTGTTTAGCCAAACTGCTGAGGAGCACTTACAACAGTGATACAACGAGGTGCAATATTAATACATGTATAAACAATGCATGTTTATATGCCTCCACATATATGCCTCCATATATATGGAGGCAAAGGTTGCTGGACACAGAGAAAAAATCCGCTTGGAAAAAATTGCCTCCAACAGAAACCGCCGTTGACCAACAAAACACTACCAGAATCTCCAAGTTCCTAACGGATGGCAACGGAATGCAAGGAAAGGCAACGGAAAAAAAGCACTTTTACAAAAAACGGTGGCTGCAAACACCCCTTTGACGGACAGCTCCAGAGCCAGAAAACTGAAAGCTGACGTGGCATGAATGGCTAAAAAAACAGGCCCCGGTAAAGTAACGGAAAATCGACGGACGGATTGTTTGTGTTCAAAAAAAGTACAGAAGTAAATTTACAGAAAAAAAGCTGAGCGGCTATGTCTAGGCATTATGCAAGTGGGGTAAAAACAAAAAGTCAAAAAGGATGGTAGAGGCAGAGGATTTAGCCTCAAGGACCCATCAAACTTATTGCCAAGATCCCCAGCTTGAGTCTGTGAAACTGCAACAGAAACTATGTTGTA
The DNA here is from genome assembly GCA_905146915.1 of Ostreobium quekettii. NCBI lineage: Eukaryota > Viridiplantae > Chlorophyta > Ulvophyceae > Bryopsidales > Ostreobiaceae > Ostreobium > Ostreobium quekettii. The sequence continues at coordinate 5,232 of CAJHUC010000102.1, forward strand.
CAGACAGCCTTTGGTTGAGAGGCGAGTAGGTATATATATACAGCAAGTCTAAGGACTAAAATTTGCCTGTTGGCGTATGACCAACCAAGTGCTGGACACTTTGATTAAGCCAAAACCCTGGACTTAGTCCAGTGGTATTACTGGTGGCCAAGAATGCAACGAGAGGTGCAACTACATATTGACACCTACCTGGTTTGTCTACTAGACGTGGCCGCTCAGCTTTTTTTCTATAAATTTACTTCTGTAATTTTTTTGAACACAAACAATCCGTCCGTCAATTTTCCGTTACTTTGCCAGGGCCTGGATTTTATAGCCGTTTATGCCACATCAGCTTTCAATTTTCTGGCTCTGGAGCTGTCCGTCAAGGGGGTGTTTGCAGCCACCGTTTTTTTTGTAAAAGTACTTTTTTTCCGTTGCCTTTCCTTGCATTCCGTTGCCATCCGTTAGGAACTTGGAGATTCCGGTAGTGTTCTGTTGGTTAGCGGCGGTTTCTGTTGGAGGCAACCTTTTTCCAAGCAGATTTTTTCTCTGTGTCCAGCAACCTTTGCCTCTATATACGGGCCACAACAGTGATATAACGAGGTGCAATATTAATACATATATAAACAACGCATGTCTATATATTTGCAGTCCATACCATCATAAATGTTGCCTCGGCCGGTACTCCTTGCCAGACCGGGGACACAACCCACTGTTCTTTCCCGGCCATCCCTTGCCAATGCTAGGCTACATTTATTAACACAACATATTGTAAACAATGCGTCTGGCCGTCTGGTCCGGGAACGGGACCCGCTATGCGGCGGTTATCCATCACCTTTGCCAAAGCACAATATACATTGTACTTAGTACAGGCGTCCGTACTTGCTCCGTGAACTTTGATGGAATTCTGTCGACTTCTATGGTTTGGTCAACGGTTCCGTTATAGGAGCCTGTCATCCGTCAACTGCGGCACAAATTCTGTACCCCGTGGTTCAATTCTGGAAGGCTGTGTAAAATTTTGTAGCCGTCTATGCTGACATCAGCATAGCCCCGCCCATTTCTGTAAAACGCTTTTTCTCTCTGTGGCTCGCTCACAAATTCTGTTGACTGTACGGAATTTTTACAGAGCCAACCAAGTTCTATTGTGGACGGACAGAGGGGGCCACCTCTATTATCTACAAGCAAAATGTTCTTGTCAAAAGACCCCAGGCTTATAACAGCCATTGGGCATTCTTGAGGAACCATGGACCAAATTGTCTATGAATTTCATTATGCAACTGCCAAAAACTAAGGGTGGTCATATTGCTATCATCGTGTTCGACGATAGACTGACCAAGATGGTGCACATTGCAGCCACCATGACTGAATTCTCCGTAGAAGGAGCAACAAACCTATTGGTGCAATATGTGATGAAGCATCACGGTCTCCCCTCTACGATAGTGTCCGATAGAGGTATTTGGATCACTTTGAGGTTTTACCGGTACCTGGTAAAGAGGTGGAAAATACAGCTTAACATAAGCATTGTGTACCATCCTCAAATGGATGGCCAGACTTAAGTTGTTGTATAAACGGGCGGTCATTAGGGGTTAACGGGTTAGATGGGCATACGGTTTGTGAATCGGAACTGTATCGGAACGGGGAAAGAAAGGTTGTCTGCTTGTCTAATTTTGGGGCGTATCATAGTTATCGATATGGTACGGTGGATACGGGACAAGTACGGTGACGATGCGGTATCGATACGGTGAGGTGTCCGGCCACGGATGTAAGGCCGCGACCCCTCTTGCCCAGTGAACTCCTCCCACCGTGTAACCGAGATTGCACTGCACGGGTGTGCCCCAAGCCAGCCAACGTCGGCTGTGCTGTGTCGAGTGCCGAGTGTCCGGACCCGAGGCGGAGTGCGTGCGCGATCCCGCGTGCGTCGATTCGGGGATCTGCGACCCGGGGCGAGCTGTTAGCCCACCAAGGGCGCGAGAGGCACCTGACCACCACGCTTCCATCCTGCGCCAACAGTTGGTTTCGGAGCCTACGCGGAGCATCGCCAAGACCGCGAGAGCTCTCTGGCTTCGTAGGAAGGCACAGCAAGCAAGCAGCGACCGGTGGCAAGGATCCCATCATGGCGGATTGCAGTCCGAGGTAACGCGGAGCCAAGCATCGAGTGAATCGCCGCGGGGAATCTGACCCGCGCGATCCGGGCCGTGTGCGCCGAAGGCTTCCGCGACGTGGGGATTGCTGCTTGGGGCAAGTTGGAGTGAGCGCGCCGTGCTGTGAGGGTCGAGGCGCAGCACCAGGAGTGGCGCACCAGGGGGGGCCGGATTCGAGAAGCATCCAGCGGATTTGTCAACCCGGCTACCCAATAGCGACCACAATCCGGGGGGGGGCTGTGTGATAGCGACCTGCAGCGCCCAAACTGCATCGAGTTTGACCCGCGCCTGTGGACCGCAACGTGTGGCCGTCCAAGGAAGTGAAGCAGAGCCACCGGGGCCGCAACTCAAGGCAGAGCAGAGCTTCGCGACCGCAGCGACCACATCAGATCAGGAATCTGTACTCGGTCAGCGAGTCAGAGACCCAGGTTTGCGGTGACGGGTGCTAGGCACCGGGTCAAGCGTGCGCGCTAAACTTTTCTTGAATCGTCCCTGCGTGGTTCCATACCGACATTTAGGACCCCACTGCCTTGCACTACGGGGAAGCACCCCGGGGCAGATTGGGATTTCTCTTAGTGCCCCTTAAGGGAAGTGGGGACATAGGTTAGTTGCAGCGTACTGGGACTGGCCCACCCAGGAAACTGCACGGTGTTGGGTGTGCATCGTCAGGCCTACTGCCAAACACTCTAGGTTGGAAAAGCGCCAGCGCCCAATTGGGGAACATAGCAATTCAGGCTTAGCTAGCTTCCCGCCGTAGGTAAAAGACTAGGGGGAAGAAAAGGCAAGGCTGGGAATTGGGATTGGGATAAGCTTTTCTTAGTAGGAACGGCTACCGGGGGAGGTCGAAGATCAGGACTACGGTTTCGGTTTTCTGTATCTTCGCCGGGAGCTGCACTTTTTCATTGTGACGGTTTTCACCTTTTCGGGAGCATCATCACTGGGAGCATGGATCGTGACAGCCAGGCTGGATCATCGACAGTGCCGGCAGTGGATCCGGGGATGGACGTGGACGAGGAGGTGTCCCTTGCACCTACCGTGCCAGTGGGGCAGGCAGGATCTGTCCCATCGACCATCGTTTTGGATTCCAGCATACTGCAGGACACTGCAGCCTTGGCACATGCCAGTGACGGGACGTGGTTACCCTTGACGTCTGTTGCTAGACAAGGGTCGACTGCACCATCTGCGATGCCCGTTGGGACATCTGCGGCATAGGGAGCTGTGAGTTTCGTTTCCCAGCAGGATGCGCAGTCGCTGGCGCAGACACTTGAGCAGCAGTCTGAGGCGACGAGCCGACATATGGCAAGTATGCGGGAAGAAGTATCCAGAGCACTTGCCGATGCTGATCGCGCTATTGAGCGTTCCCGGCAGTACATGTCACACCATATTCAGCACAGTGTGGATGCGACCGTCAGGCAGTTTGAGGCGATGGGTGCTGAGACATCTGCACGAGCAGAACATGCACAGCAGAGCAGTAGTGCTGTATTGCACCAGGCGCAGCAGGCAGCGTCCATTGGGGTACAAGCCCGGAGTGTTGCGTCAGAGGCACACTCTACAGGAACTGAGGCACTCCATCATACAGAGGTGCTGATGAAAAAGCAGACGGAGGAAATGGACGAGATGAAAAAGCAAATGGAGTCTATGAAGAAAGTGCAGGAAGACTCCAAGAGCTTGGTGCAGGAACTGCACAATTTGCTGGTCAGAACTCAGAAGCAGCTGAAGCAAAGCAATGACAATGTGGTAGCGGTACACGAGCAGCTGCAAACTGAAAGAGGCAGGGTGGCAGAGATGGAGAGGCAGCTCCAGGAGGAGAAGGCCAGAACTGCAAATCTGACCGAGGCAGTGCAGAAGGTGCAGGTGGATACAGCTGCCCAGTCACAGATGCTGAATGCGCAAGCTGCTTCAGGCTCCGGTGCACCAAATTTGGAGGTGTACCGATTGGTGGAACAGCAGAGGGAGCTGTTGAGTGGATACCAAGAACTGACGAGGGTCCAAGCTCAACGGCAAATATCCACCTCTGGTTCGACATCTGGACCCAAGCTGCAGATCCAGATGAAGCCCAAGGAGCCCCCAGCTTTCAGTGGACGCAAAGACCAGGATGTGCATATCTGGTTGCACCAGATCGAGGATTACTTCGCTTTGACAAAGCCGAGCGACGAGGATGGAGTCGCATATCTGGTGTTGATGCTGACTGGCTTTGCGAGGGATTGGTGGGAGGCGGAGGTGAAATCGCACGGAGGTCGTCAACCAGCGACAATCGCCGAGATGAAGATGCTGTTGAAGGAAGCATTTTCATCGCCATTGCGAGAACGTCAAGCTCGCACAGAAATTCGCAATCTGCGCCAAAAGCCAGGCGAGGACTACCGTGAGTACGCATCGCGGTACAAGTCGTTGCTTGCCCGGTTGCCAGGGGGGAGCTAAGTGACGTCGTCGCAATGGACGACTGGGTTTTCGGACTCAACCCCCCTTACGGCGAACGTGTGATGGCACTAAAGCCGAGGACCCTTCAGGAAGCCATCTCCCTCATGGGAGAACTTGACATCGCGCATCAGTTCTGCAGACGCGATGGGAAGGGTTCTAGCTCACAGAACCCAAGCGGACAGAGTTCAGGGGTTCCAAAAGGCAAGGGCAAGAACCAGAAACGGTCTGGAGGTGCGTCAGGATCTGGTGGAGGTGGAAAACAAACTGCACAGTTTCAGCCATCACAGGGGAATAATAACAAGGGAAATCAAAGTGGCAACAGCGGCAAGAAGAAAGGAGAGTCGGACAAGTCCAAGATGCAGTGCTACTATTGCCAGGCATATGGACACAAGAAATCAGAGTGCCGCAAGTTCGCCAACGACATGAAGGCCATGATCGGAACTTTGCAAGCGCAGCTCGCTGCAGTTCGAGCTCAGGGTTCCCAGGGTGCTGGCCAGCAACCAGCACGGCCGGAAGACCCGCCCTCGCGAAAAAACTAGCTGAGCCCACTCTCGCTCAGGCTGGTTCATGGAGTGGGCGTGTGTGGTTACCGATCTCAAGAAAACGCTCAAACAAAACAAAAATCTGTTTTTGTTCTGGGTATAGTGAGCTGCTGGGAAGGACAGTGACCTTAGTGACATCAGGCACTGTCAGTGGCACGAAGGAGCAAGTGGAAATCAAGAGGGGAGACGCATCGTTCAAGAGGAGCGAGCGACGAAGACGCGCCAAGGCGAGAGCCAAGGCAACATCTGGCCAGATGGAACAACGGTGTTCTCCATCGTAGCATGAGGGGCTGCACCAGGAGAAGCAAACGCAAAAGTCGGTTAGACGTGCAAACCGACGGGGCAGACACCGTCTCTTGATTGGACGCCGTGAAGTGGAACAGGGCCTGCTGAAATTGGTGAACTAGCAAGTTGGTACCAGGCAGGACCCTCAGACCAGACGTGTGGGACTCCACAGCTTGTTGGCGACAGCAACTTTGTATGGATCTCACACTCAGTTGACCAAGACTGCTGCACGGGTGAAGCGCAGTAGTGCATCTGAGCAGCCGGAGGCTCATGAGATGGATACGGCACAGCAGTGGGTTGCTGTGGATCCTCAAGATCCACCCACTGTTCCCTCTACACAACGGTCACAGGAGGATGGTATCTTGTTGATCGTGCCGGCACAGCTGTATGGACACAGGGTGCGTGTCTTGGTTGATTCAGGGGCAACACGTTGTTACATGTCCCCTGACATACAGCTGGCAGCTGGAATAAATTGTATGGCATCCAATACATTCTTGGAGCTGGCGGATGGGACACAGATATTATCTGCTGGCAAAGCACCTGCCGTGCTATTTTCTGTTGGGGTTCATTCTTTTTGCATGGATTTCACTGTCACCAAGCTCCTACATGGTGTGGACTTGGTTCTGGGGATGAACTGGCTACAGAGGGTAAACCCGTTGATCGATTGGACGGTACCTCGAATGTTACTCACGAGTGACGACCATATGTCCGCTGTCCGAGGACAATGGATCGCATCGTCGGAGTCGCCAGGGACAGTGAAGGTGATCCAGGACGCCGATCTAGACACTATGCGAGACCCAAGTTTTTGTTCCAGTCTGGAGGTTCTCACTACTCCTACATTCTGGAGGTATGCGCCATCTAGCCTGCCTTGGAGGGCCAAGGACAACCTAAAAGGGGGGGTAAACGCCCAGTCGTTGGATCAGCCCGTGGACCAGGAGGTGCCGGTGGGACAGGCAGCCACAGATCAATCGGCGGAGAACCACAGTGGAACACCAATTTTGACGAAACGAAAGAAGAGAGTGGCGAGAATGAGACTACGTGCACCAGACGAGCCAGCTAGGCTACCCAAGTCTAAATTGGCTTCTCAGCGGGTTCTGGTGTCACACAAGCAGTTTGCCCGTATTCTTACCCGGAGTCGGCAAATGCCTGCTTTTTGCGCAATCGTCAAACCAGCTGACGATGAGGCAGAATCTCCTGATGATCAGAACAAAGGGATGACGACTCTCCAGCGCAAGAAATTAATGCGGGAACAAGGTCCAAAACATCAAGAGGACTTCAAGACGGTTGAGGACCAGAGGGAGACTGTCCTGAACGAGTTGCCGGTAGAACAGAGAGACAAATTGAGGGAAATTTTGAAGCAGTATCAGTCTGTTTTCCCCAATGCACTACCCAAGGGAGCACCACCAGAGAGAGTAGTACAGCACAAGATTGAGCTGGTGGATGGAGCGGTTCCCAAGGCGAAGCCTCCATACAGGCTAGGCCAAAAGGAACAGGACGAACTGGAAAAGCAGATTCGCGACCTGCTTGACCAGGGATTCATTCGTCCGTCTACATCTCCATGGGGTGCGCCAATTCTGTTTGTCCCAAAGAAAGACGGAAGGTGGCGTATGTGCATCGACTACCGAGCACTCAATAAGGACACCGTCAAGGATCGATTCCCGATCCCCCGCATCGACGAGTTGCTGGACAGGCTGGGGAGGGCCAAATTCTTTACGACACTCGACTTGGCATCTGGTTACCATCAGATTGGGGTGGCCAGAGGGGATATTGCCAAGACGGCCTTCCGGACCAACCGGGGGTCGTACGAGTTTATCGTCATGCCTTTCGGGCTCACGAACGCGCCGGCCACATTTCAGAGGCTGATCAACAGCGTGTTCGAGGGAGAAATCAACGACTTCGTCCTCGTTTATTTGGACGACATTCTTATATTCAGCGAGACGTTGGACGACCACTGGAGGCATTTGGATATCGCATTGAGGCGGTTGCGAGATGCTAAGCTCTACGGCAGGTTGCACAAGTGTGACTTCATCAAAGAGGAAGTAGAGTACCTTGGATTTCGCATTTCCAAGGATGGCATCTCGACAGACCCAGAAAAGGTCCGTGCCGTAGTGGAGTGGCCAACGCCAGCAAGTGTGAGGGACGTGAGGTCATTTTTGGGATTAGCGTCGTACTACAGGCGATTCATCAGGAACTTCAGCCTGGTCGCCAAACCGCTTACCGACCTCACCAAGAACAACATAAAGTGGCAGTGGGAAGATGAACAAGAGCGAGCATTCATTCAGATCAAGGTGGCATTGGTGACAGCGCCTGTTTTGAGGATCCCGGACTTTACAAAGGAGTTTGTAGTAACCACGGATGCAAGCCTCGTGTCCGTAGGTGCTATACTCCAGCAGGACTTAGGAGAGGGGATCCAGCCAGTCGCCTATGCCAGCCGGAAGTTCATCCCCGCAGAGTGTCGCTACAGCGCCTATGAGAGGGAGCTGTTAGCAATTCTGTGGGCAATTGGATTGTGGCGCCCATACTTGGACAGTGGTCACTTTGTTGTCCAGAGCGATCACAGCAGCTTGAGGCACTTGCCGAATCAGGCCTCAACCAATCGACGTACCTGGAAATGGATCAGTGTGATGCAGTCTTATAACTGTTCGATTGAGCATATCCCTGGGAAGACAAACCCAGTGGATGGATTGTCCAGGCGTCATTGGGACTCAGAGAGAGGTGCTGCAGATGTGTCGAAAGCTCAGGACAAGGACTTGCTGGAATTGCTGAGGGTGAAAGAGGATGCGTCTGATGAGGATATCAGAAAGGCGTTGAAACGTGTGTTCAGACACAAGCCTATGGGAGACTCAGCACAGGAGAATACTATGGATGTCATGGCAGCAGGAGAGCTTGGAGGGGAGGCATCTGGGGATGCCCACTTTCGTCATTCGTTCTTGGAGGGTGAGCAGGACTCCGAGGACTTCTTCTTTCCAAAGTCGACATCGAAATTGATGGTGACCAGGGCGAGTGTCACAGTGGACGATTCGCTGCTCCGTGATATGATGAATCTACTGAGGTCTGAAGATCCATGCGCCGACACCATATCACGCTTGGAAAACGAGACCCAGGAAGTCTTGATGGGGTCTCTGAAATAACGTTTACGGCATGGTTTTCTAAAAGTGCACCAAGGGGGTGTTGATGATGGCAGATACTGGAAGACAGTGGTTCCCAATTCGACAGACATCAAATGGAAGTTACTCAGGGAGCTCCATACGGTGCCATATGCTGGGCACCCAGGTTATACCAGGACGGTGGAGCTTGCCAAGTCCCATTTCTATTGGGCTGGCATGAGTAAGGACGTCAGGGCGTACATTGAGGAGTGCCCTGTATGTCAGATCGAAAAGGGTGACCACACCAGAAGCCGAGGACACCTACAGAACCTTCAGTTACCGCAAGAGAAATGGCAGGAGGTCATGATTGACTTTATCCTCAAACTGCCAGTGACCGCACTTGGGAATGATGGCATCATGACAGTCATCGATCGCGCAACCAAAATGGTACATTTGGTCCCGTGCAAGGAGACAATGAGCGCAAGAGATGTTGCCAACCTATATTGGAGCAGGGTGGGCTGTCTGCACGGTGTACCGAAGGCCATACACAGCGATCGAGACGTGCGGTTCACAGGGACGTTCTGGAGGGCATTGTGGCGGAACCTTGGGACAGATCTGCGATTTTCAACAGCGTACCACCCCCAGACGCAAGGGCTTGTTGAGAGGACAAATCAGACGGCGGAACAGGTACTACGCTGTTTGATCCACCAGTTGGAAGAGGTCGGGGAATGGGATTTGCTCCTACCCATGGTTGAGTTCATCTTGAATGCTTACCCCAACCGCAGCACGGGGTACAGCCCGTTCTTTCTGAACTATGGGTTTGAGCCGACCACACCTCAGATCTTCCTCAGAGATCGACGATTCATCTTGAACGAGTCAGTTAGTCAGTTCCTCAACATAATGGACAACGTGTTCAAGAAGTCGCAAGACAACGTTCAGCGGGCCAATGCTCAGGCCAAGGCTCGTTATGATCGTGGACGTAGGGAAGTGGAGTATGCAGTGGGAGACTTTGTGTTGGTCTCCACTGTAAACATGCGTCGTCAGGGAACTCCTAATAAGCTGCAGAGAAAGTTTGTTGGACCTTTTCGCGTAATCGCTAGGTACGGACGCGTAGCGTATGCGCTTAGGGTGCCTGCAGGTTGGAGGAGACATAACGTGTTCCATGTCTCTCTCCTGAAGCCGTTCCGAGCCGGCGTCTTTGAACCTGCACATGAGGAGCCTGCAGAGGAGGAGGGCGACGAATTCCCTGCCTTGGACGTGGATGATGAAGAGGAGCCCGACATTGACCGACTCGTCCGCTGGAGGAAGATTCGAGAGAGGAACCGAGTGGTCACCCAATACCTCATCATCTGGGTGGACAAGCCCCTGGAGGAAGCAACCTGGAGGAAGGCTGGAGATTTTGACCAACAGGAGTTGCGCCAGCTTCTGGAGGAGGGCCAGCCATCCAAGGACCCGACCAGCCTATGAGGAGCATGAGTGAAGATTGTACATCGACGCTTGAGGCTGAGCTCCCTGGAGGGGGGAGTGGTTGTTGTATAAACGGGCGGTCATTAGGGGTTAACGGGTTAGATGGGCATACGGTTTGTGAATCGGAACTGTATCGGAATGGGGAAAGAAAGGTTGTCTGCTTGTCTAATTTTGGGGCGTATCGTAGTTATCGATATGGTACGGTGGATATGGGACAAGTACGGTGACGATGCGGTATCGATACGGTGAGGTGTCTGGCCACGGATGTAAGGCCGCGACCCCTCTTGCCCAGTGAACTCCTCCCACCGTGTAACCGAGATTGCACTGCACGGGTGTGCCCCAAGCCAGCCAACGTCGGCTGTGCTGTGTCGAGTGCCGAGTGTCCGGACCCGAGGCGGAGTGCGTGCGCGATCCCGCGTGCGTCGATTCGGGGATCTGCGACCTGGGGCGAGCTGTTGGCCCACCAAGGGCGCGAGAGGCGCCTGACCACCACGCTTCCATCCTGCGCCAACAATTCTGGAAAGGTGGATTGATCCACACAAATTCATGAGCGAGCGGTTTCCGGAGGAAACTGTTAGCTCGCGAGCAGTATTGCTCACAAAGTGCGTTGTCCCCATTCGGGTTTGCACATGCATCAAGTGTGAAACGATAAGCAACCAGTGCTTGTATATGCTGGAAATGCACAGGGTTCAGCATGCGATCAGAACGATCTACCTCACTGTGCAGACCCTTTTGGGTCGTTCCCGGCTGCGCCGGAGTGTGAGACATTTTCATCACATGATTCACAGCATTCTGTGCATTTCGCACTTTTGGAACAGGAATCACTGGTGCTGCATTCATTCGCACATCCATGGGTGCAGTTTGCAGTTTCACACTCGTGATATTATGCTTCCGCATTGCCAAACACAGTTTGGTAGAAATTCTGCATGTGGATGATCGCGTTCGAGCGGGACTCACTGGCATCTGCGGGAGTACTCCACGCCCTTCGCATTCTCCATGATGGCTTGCTGAAAAGGGCTTAAAACGTCTAAAACAGCGGCCTGACCTTTTCAGTACTTCCACCGTAGTGGCGCGTAACTGCGCACTATTGGTGACCATCTTCCCCTCCATTGGGTCGCGAATTTTGGCCAGTGGCTCGTATTCCCGCTCCTTTTGGGGTGCCTGCAGATTCATTGTGTCAGCAACATGAGAACTTTTGTACGCCATGCCTCCTTGACCTCTCAGCCTATTATTCAAAAATGGTTTGCCACGACGATCCACTCTTAGTGTGTGGTATTTTTGAATAACTCTATTAGGGGCAAGATGGGTACTCGTGTGCGGTTTGCCATTCCGACTTTCATTTCGACGAGAGCCATATGCCTTATATTCTTGGTCATATGTTGGTCCCACTTTGTATAAATGCGCCCGCAGGCTGGCATAAGTGGTCCATTGCTCATCATCTTTATTCAAGAGGCATTTCCTCTTGATGTCTGGACGAAGTCTAGTATACAATGCATGCAACTTGGAAAAATCATCCAATTCGTTTTCACACTTGAGAAACATTTGTTCCAAGAGCTGCATGTATTTGATCGTATTGGGACCCGATGTCCCCGCCTTTGTAAAGGCTGCTATTTCCGACCGAATTTCGAAGTCGGAATATTTATGATCATAAAGTGTCTCCATGCCATATTTAAACTGTTCCCATGACAGTTGAAAGTCTGGCTGCGAGAGCACTTCTGCATCAATTGTTATCCCCCATATATATCCCAACTGGGCTAGCAGGCCATGTTTCACTGACTCTTCAAGAGTATTCAGTGCCATCCATCCCCATTGTGTCCGGGGTGCCATAGTGGTTTTGAAATACATCATGATCTCTTGCAACCACTTGGTCAAGGCCTGTTTATCTTCATTCCACTTAGGGGGTTTCATGCCTTGACTATTCATCTTGGGCATGTTCATGCTCACCTGAGCTTCCCTTCCGGGTTGATAGTAAACTAGCGCGTAAGGTACCTCTTGCACCGCTGCCAGATAGGCTTGTCCGGTGTAACCCAGTCCTAGGGGATCGTACCCCTCCGGAGGCGGGGGAGGCCCCATATCCGCCCGATGTGGCTCAACAGCCTCAGCAGCCTCTACGCCAAATAGGAATTCCTCATGTGGAGGCTCCTGAGTCTGGAAATGGCTGGACGGATAATCATACACCCTCTCGTAACTTCCCAATCCCCTAGGATGGGACGGGTCCTCGTACACGGGTGTAGAGAGCTCCTCTGCATGTGGTCCCCTTCCGGGTTGATATGCCCTCCCGGGCTGAGCCGTCATTCCTGGCTGTGTTGCCATCCCTGGCTGATAATACCGAACTGGCGGGTACATCGCAGGCTCCTGCGCAAATGGAGACATCTCCTGCAGCCTCTGAATCTTCTGCTGCGTAGTTTGCACTGGAGGCTGTGTCGCCCGCTGTCCAGTCTGCCCCATTGTATAAGGCCTCACCGGTTGTCTTGGCGCCACTTCAGGCTGAGCCACTGGACGAACCGGTGGGGAGGAACCTGCTTGCATCAATGGTCCCGGGGTCATTTGAACCGGTCCCTCTTCAGGGACTTTGCGGCCAGTTCTTTGGATGGCCTGCCACTCCGTGGCTGCTTCATGACCCTCCGGCACGTATATCCCTAGTGCCGACTGCTGAGCATCAAAGAGGCCACGCAGTTTCACTGGTATACGTTGGAGGGTGTCCCATGGGACTTGTGCACGATAGGGGGCATGGCCCCCGCGGGGATGATAATACCCCTTATAGTACACCCCTCCATGAGGGTCATGGAAGGCGCCCAGCGTATCCCAGAAACCCCTCGTGTCCTGAATGACAGGAGCATGAATTACTGGGGTTGATCTGGTGACTTCGTGCGGCACCTTTGCCCGACCACATTGTTCTGCCGCCATCTGCTGGGCACGGCGTTCCTGGTAGCCAGGTCCCGGCTGCGCCGGTTTGTACTAAAGCTCTTGCCATCCTTTTGAGGCCTGCTTTGATTCTTGAAGTTGCAGATATGCTGCATAATCTTCATCCCCCATTTGGGAACGAAGCTGCGCAGCCTTCTCTGCATCCGCTTTTGCTTGCTGCAAAGCGGCTTCCTGTCTCTGCAAAACCTCATATGTCTCCCTTCTCTCCAGGGGAATGGAACTGGCAGGTTCGCCTGCTGAACCGAGATACACAACATCGTCATTACCAGCAGAATCAACGATTTCTGCATGGGTACGCAATTTGGTGTTCTCCACAGGTTTCAGCAAAGGCGATTCAACAGGAGTGTCACCTATGGTTGGCCTTCGCGGGCCTTGGGATCTCTCCTTAGCCTTTTCAGGCTGATCTCTCACCTTCATAGGCGGGTCTTTCTCCTCTGCAGGCGAATCCTTCGCCTTTGCTTTTTCAGGCTGGGACTCCTTCTTTGGCGACTTCTCCGCCTTGGGACCGCTGGTCACCACAACCGATGGCGATGCCTGTTCCGGTTGGGTGGTGTAAGGGGTGGCAACCCTCCTTGGCTGGTCGGGGCTTGGCCCGTTACCCGTTCGAGTCGGGGTCCAGTCGGAAACGAACTTGAACGGCAAGGTTTCGATTACAGAAGTGTTCCGGTGTTCCCATTTATATACCCCATGTCCAAGGCAGTCCAAGGGTCATGCCAGAATTGGGTGAGTCACCCAGATTCTGGCATGCCCGCCCAGTTTCGTAATTCAAACCCCCAACTTCGTGTCCGTTCGTTTCTACCGACCCGTGGTCACCCAGCGCCTCTCTCTACCGTATTGACCAATACGGCACTCTTTCCCTTTGTCCATTTCTTCATCACCCAGTCCAGTTATCCTTAGTAAACCCAACATCTAGCTTTGGCTCCTGAACGGCCAGCTGCGGCGTGCACTCCACGCCCCGTTCATTGAATGAAATGGCTAAGTACTATCCCGCATTAGAACCCGTTTCCCGTGAGCTATTATACAATATTTCCCATGCTAATATACAATACCGCCCAGGTTAATATACAGGTGAACTTCCCCTTCTGTCCTAATGTACAAGGCTGCCCTCACACTCCTCCCCCCTTGCTGCGAAGCGTCCTCGCGAGCCTCTGACGACTCCGCGGCGACGCCTCTCGCCAGCTGCCGGGATGGAGTCGTGGAAGTTCGCCACGGAGTTCCTCACGCCCACGACCCGCCCCAGGCCGACTGGGCCCGGGAAGCCCAAGGATGGGGCTCCCACGGGTCGTCGCGGGTCTGGGCGGGCGTCGTTGGTGACGCTTCCGCTGTTGCTGCCGCCACCGCTGTCGCTGCAGCCGCTGCCACGGTCGTCCCGGTCGTCTCGTTTTTGCCAACGCCCGTCTGACCAAGGGGAGGCGCCTGAGCGCCCCAATCACCGCCCCAGTGTGGTTGGACCAACCCAGCCCATGGGTCGTCGGGCTGAGTGGTCGGGGCGGTGCGGTCGGGCGGGAAGGCACCGTGAGGCGGAGGGGCGTTGTCGGGCGGGAAGGTGGCGGAGCGGCGTAGCCGCTTGGAACCCGGGGACCGCACCCAGTGACCCGCCGCGTCCTCCTCCTTGCGGGTCCCTTGCCCGCAGTCACGGCCTCCCCACCCGTACGTCCGGGCGCCGCAACTCGGACAGCGCTCCAGTGCGAGGGGGTCTGGTGTCTCGCCTCCCGCCGAAGTCATGTCGTCGGATTGATACTCCGCCCAGTCGTCGCCTACTTCCGAGTGCACCGACGCAGTGCAGTCCGCGGCGCCCCAGTGGACGGGACTCAGCGCCCGTTTTCTCCCCAGGATAGCGCGTGCCTTCAGTTCCCTTTCGAGGGCGTTGCGGGCCGAGATGGTCGTGTACACCTCCTGCCATGTCGCGGGGGCCATGGTGCCACGGGCGGGGTAGCTGGCCACGGGCTCGGGGGGGCTGGGTGCGGCAAAGAGCAGGGAGGCGATAACCAGCGCTCCCGCCAACCCTATAAATAGGGCTCGGGCCTTCAGGCCCGTAGCGCTTCGCCTCCCGTGATCCTTGGGAAGCGAGGCGGTCATTGCCGCGTGGGTTTCTGTCGCTGTCTCTCCGTCTGACAGGTCAGGCTGCGCCGGCCCTCCATTGACGTCTTGACCTCCTGTTGACGACTTTCGATCCGTCACGTCGAACCGTCGCATGACGACCACCGGACGTCGTCGGAAACGTCTCCTTGCACGTCGCTTCACAGCGCAGCCGTTTCCACCCGGCTGCTCATTCACTTCCGTCGAGTTTGCCGCTTTCTCCTCGACGCCTTTCGCCGTCGCCTTGACGTCAGTGGCGGCGCCGCCGTCCTGACTCTCGCCGCCTCGTGCCTTGGGCTGGTCACAGTCGTCAGCTTCCTCCGTCGCTCGCTGGTCGTCACTGGCGTAGTTGACGCCTCCGGTCGTGCCCCTGACGACCGGGCTGACGACTTTGCTTTCGTGCGGCGTTGGCACAACGCCGTCGTCCTCACAGCCTCCCTCGGGCTTGGTCTCCTCGTTATTGTTGTTTTTGCAACCTTCCCCTTCACACGGGTCCCCTTCTGGATGCTCGTGGTCACTTTCCTGACCCATTTGCTGCTGAACGCACCGTATTAGTCGTTCTCTGGGGTCGAAACTCGCTTCCCGCTGCTTGGTCGTTGTGTCTTTTATTGTGGTGACGTCTCCACCTTCGCTCTCGCTGTCCTCTTCCTCGCTCTGTGTTTCCTCATTCTTGGCTCGCGCCCGGTCGTCAGGCAGCTTCTCTCTGGGTACTTGATGGATTGGCCACACTCTCTCGTCATTCAGTATTATTGCCTTCTCATCCCAATCGAATGTAGGTCGGGCCTGGAGCAGCCATGGTATGCCCAGGATGGCGTCAAAATGCAGCAGCTCCATCTCGATTGCTCTTACTGTGGTAACGGATGGTCCCAACTCGACCGTGAGGCTTTGGTGGGCTTGGCACCGTCCTCGAGCCGTCCCGTCTGCCAAGCAGATGGTGGTCAGTCATCCCTTCTCTCATCTTCCGGTTGTTCCTCGAGGAAAGCACGGTTGACAAAGTTTGTAGTGGCCCCGGTGTCAAGTAGGGCAAGCCCTAGTCTTCCTTGTATTTTGGC
This sequence comes from Ostreobium quekettii, assembly GCA_905146915.1. Lineage (NCBI taxonomy): Eukaryota > Viridiplantae > Chlorophyta > Ulvophyceae > Bryopsidales > Ostreobiaceae > Ostreobium > Ostreobium quekettii. Next base: position 21,206 of record CAJHUC010000102.1, read on the forward strand.
CTTAAAGCATGGCAGCGTAGTTCTCGCTTTGGGGAGATGGCTGGCATTTCCACAATACTCCTGGTCT
>CAJHUC010000104.1:0-14561 GCA_905146915.1 Ostreobium quekettii
GCTGCCATTCACGTAGCCCAGCAGAGTGTTGTAGCTGGACAGCAGGCTCATGAGGCTACCCGAGCCAGTATGGTTGTTATCCAACAGAGCGCTGTAGCAGGCCAACAGACCCAACAGGCGTACTTTTGTAAGCGCTACAGCACTATAGAGGACTCATGAGTTGGAAGAGGGAGCAAACAAGACGTTGACAGGAATTCAGATGGGGATATAGACGCTGCATTATGATCAAGTGGAGACACGCAGTATTGCTCATAGTTCTGCGGCACGCAGTTCAGAGGTTGTTCGCATGGTGGAGGAACTCCAACAAGCTCATTTGGAGGATCAGAAGGACTTCTAGTCTTGACTGGAGAAGTTGGAGACTGCGTTGAGAAGACAGATGAGCATCTCGGATGGAGCAGTGAAGAGGCTTGATTCAGTTTAGCAGGAACTAAACACTGCTCAGAGTGAGTCAAAGTTATTAAGACAACAGCTTCAAGAGTCGAGTTGGAAGTTATCTAACCTTTCTAAGTGATAGATGCAAGCACAACAGGTGCAGGATCAGTGGTCAGCGGAAGCATCTGCTCGCGAGACAACCATCATGCAGCAGGCAGGGGAGATAGCGGCACGTTTTGATCAGCTACAACGTCAGGCATCTGGGGAACAGGCTAGCACCTCACGGCCTATTTCCACGCCCATGATGACCCCACCTGAGCCTATGCAGATAGAGCCTTCAGCCCCGTCTGAGCAGTCTTGGGTATTCTCTCAGCCTTTGGAAAGGCCCACGAGTCACTATTCAATGTGTCAATCAAGCCACCAGAGCCGCTTGCATTTATAGGAGATAGAGATCAAGACATCGTCTCTTGGTTAAACATGGTGAAGGATTGTCTAGCTCTTGTTCAACCAAGTGAGCTGCAGGCAGTGTTCTATATTATTCTTTGATTGCAGAAGAATGCCAGATGTTGGTGGGAGGTGGAGTTGGCTTCACGAGGTGGGCATAGACCGGACACGTTGGAGGAGCTGATGATGCTCATGCGGGCCCAGTCCGAGTCATCTGTATGTGAAAACAGGGCTCAAGCTGAGCTATTGAAGCTATAGCAGAGGTCGACAGAGACCGCGAGCACATATATGGCTTGCATGAAGACATTATTGACAAAGGTTCCTGGGTATGACTATAAGACAACATTACAACAATGGATATTGGGTTCAAGCAACCTTTTAGGTTGGAAGCGGCAAAGGCTTACTCCAAAACTCTTGCGGAGGCAAAGGCCTTGGTGTGCAGACTAGAGGATGCCACGGAGTTCTGCAAGGGCGGACGTGAGGATTCGTCCAAGCAAAAAATGAAAATAGGCGACCAGGACCCGAAGAAGAAGAACCAATAGTTCAGACAAATGGGTAGAATAGGGAATAGTAAGAGGAGCACCCAACAATAGTAGCCGTCGAAACAGAGGATGCCATTTTCATTGCCACAACAACCGTACAATAGTTTGTTTCCTTCAACCAGTGGCCAGGGGCAGACTAATCGCCAACCCTATCCCCCACATCCCTCATGTGTTGTTACATTCCCTCCCAACAATAGGAGGCACGATAGGTCTGACTATTGTGGAAAGGGCAAAGGCGGCCAGAGGAAGCCCAAGGTGGCAGCGCTAGCCACCAGCGAGGAGTTGAGAGGATTGGCTAAACAATTGGATCAGGAGGTTGCACAGCAGGCAGCCGGGTGAGATTCCAATGTTTCCCCACATCCGAGGCTGGGAAACTGACTGGCTCCCATTCTGGCCAGTTAGATTGCATCGGGAGCTTTGGGGATAACCTAGTAAAAGGGGTTGTACCCAGTATTAGACGCTCAGCTACGGACAAAAGAAGTGCCATAAGAGACGGGGAAAGTGGAGGCGCAGGAGGGAGAGACGACGGTACCATCGGAGATGCCGAGCTGTAGCATTAGCCTCGGCATGACAAAGGGAGGTAGCACCTTCAAAGTCCACTTCATTTGTGGAGAGGACCCCTACGTCGTTGATTTAGAGGATTGGGACGACACCGGTTTCTGCTGAGGGCACTCCAAACCCTGAACTGAGTGTACAGGACCACCTGCTTCCGGTGGTAAAAGTGGTGGTGAACAGCACACGTGTGTCAGCACTAGTGGACAGTCGCGCCAGTCGCTCCTTTATCAGCGACCAATTGAGGACCCGTCCACCATTGAATTTTATTGGGGCTTATTTGTTGCGGCCCCGTCGGCAGCCACTGGTTTCTGGAGGCGTTGGGGTCGCCCTACCCTGCAGCTTGGCTACTAGAGGTTAGCCGGCCCTCTCCACCTTGGATGGTGGGCGTATCCGGGGCAGTCGCTCCTTTGGTCATGCGGTGGGCCCAATGCTCGATGGGGATCAATCCCAAGGCCTGCTGTTGGCGAGAGGTGGCGGCGCAGCAGTTAGGCAGTTTGCTGGCTCGCGGGAGGCTAGAAAGTGGGCCAGAACGGTTACACGAATTCACTGCATGCGCATGCACATATCGTATGCGCAATGCCCGATCGCGGGTCCGTCACCATTACATCAAGACAAGACAAGTCAAGTGCGTATTCAGGCACATCGTCACCGTCCACTGTTCACCTACGATCGACCCATTGTCCTCTAATTCCAAGCATCTAACCCTCGGCCCCCTGGCCCGAAGTACTACAGTTTCAGAAGGCTATATCTTCGCCATTTCTTAACGGATTTGGGCGTTTAAGGGCGCGTTGGAACTAGGAAGCTTTAAATAACACTCAAAAAAGGTACTATAGCCAATTACATAATTACCACTTCGGAAAATGTTAATAACTGGCTAACCCCAAGCAGCCACGTCACAATACTCCCCCCTTGGGGTAGCTTTCGCCCCCGAAAGCACACTATCTCATACTAGTGTCTTCCTCAAGCTTGTCCCTCTTGATCATCTTTTGAAGTTCCCGGGCGTAGGTGAAATTTCCAGCCGGTATCCAGGAGGCATCATCAATACTCCACCCTGTCCATAGCACTAAAAACTCCTTGTGCCTCCTGCCACTGGGTCCTGCCCATCTCTATCATAGCAGCTTCTCAACTTCGTAAGGTTCATTAGCTTCTATCTCGATCTTGGCGTTATCTGACTCTTGTGGGGTTGACCATCTGGACAATCTGAATGGTCGGAGCAAACTGGTGTGAAAGACATTACGAATCCTCCAACCTGCTGGTAGCTTCAATTCGTAGGCCATTGGTCCCACCTAACAGACCACAGCAAATGGTCCTACAAATCATCGCTTCAATTTGCGAACAGGTGCATTCTTCAACTGTAGATGCTCTGTACTGAGTAGCACATGTTCCCCACTGTGAAACCTCTACTCTCTGCGCCGCTAATCGGCCTGATGCTTCTGCCTCTACTGAGCCTGATGAACTGACTACATCACCATTCTGAATGTTTTCTTCATCCTGTTGACAAAGACGTTGACACCCTCAATGTTGGTCTGGTCTACATCTTTGATCAAATCCAATGGGGTCACTGGCTCAAAGCCATAGTTCAGATAAAAAGGCGTGTACCCCGTGGATGGTGATGAGCTGTTGTTGATCACAAACTCCACCATGGGCAAGTATTTCTCCCAATGAGTGACTTCCTGACTACCATAGATCGTACACCTAGGGACTTGCTCCACCACCCTATTGGCTGCCTCTGTCTATCCATCTGTCTGGGGGTGGTGAGCGCTGGACATCCTCAACCTGCTGCCCAAAATCTTCCAGAATTCTTGCCAGAACTTCGACACAAATCGTGGATCTCGGTCACTGACTATCGATCTGGGAATCCCGTGTAGTCGTCCAATCTGTTCCCAGTAGACTTGAGCGGTCTCAACAGCAGTGATGGTCTGCTGAACGGGTACCAAGTGTACCATCTTTGTAGCTTGGTCTACAACTGTGAGGATCCCATCATTTTTCCTTTCACTGACCGGTAGTCCCATGATGAAGTCAAGGCTGACATCACTCTATTTTTCCTCTGGAAGTTGCAACGGCTGAAGGAGTCCTGCTGGCAACTTGTGGACACTCTTCTCTGACTGGCGGACCTCACATCCCAGCACAAAGTGTCGTACATCCATTGTGTGATGTAGCCAGTAGAAATTCTACTGCAACTTCTTGAGTGTCTTGTGGTAACCAAGATGTCCCGCATATGGTACTGTATGTATCTCTGCCATAATCTTCTTGTGGGCGTCCTCCACATCTGGTACCACCAATCTCCAAAGTTGCCTCGGTGTTGTCCTTCAACTTGATATCAATGAATCCATGGTTCAATCGGTAGTCACGATTCCCGATCCTGGCGACTCGTCCTTGAGCAGATTCCAACTGATTCAAAACTTCTGCCCATCTGTTGTCTTGTTTGTAGCCCTCTTTTATAGAATTCCTCAAGTCTTCCTCCAGAGTGATTCTGGTGCTGGTCACCAATAAAGAATGTAAAAAATTCTGCTCCCCACTTGCAGCTACCACTGCACCCTCAGAACTTTTTAAATATTTCGTCTAGTTTCTTTTGAATATCATTTTCCCCGCTATCACCCTCATGGAGATAAAGTTGCTGGACCAATGACTCCTCTTCTGCATGCACATCTGCTGTGCATCTCAACTTCTGAATACTCCTACGCATGAGAAAATCTGCAGGGCTGTCCTTTCCTGGTATGTGGACAATATCACAATCATAGCCCTACAAAACCTGCACCCATTTCCACACCCTCTTGTTCATTGTAGGCTGGTTGGGCAGGTTTTTCAAGGAGTCATGATCTGTCTAGATGACGAAGTGGCGGCTGGCCAAGTAGTGCCGCCATTTCCCAACAGCCCAAGTGATGCCCAGTAGTTCACACTTGTATGTACTGTACCGGGTCTCGGCCGGGTTGAGCTTCCTGCTCTCATAGCAAATGGGTTGCAACCCGTTGCCAAAGTTCTATTGTAATATACCACCCACTGAAACACCTGATGCATCTGTGGTAACCACAAACTCCCGGTCGAAGATTGGTAATTACAGAACGGGTGCAGCCACCATGGCCGTCTTCAAATGGTTAAATGATTTTTCTGCCTCATCATCCCAAACAAAGGTCCTGTCCTTCTTCATCAAGTCCGTCATGGGCGCTGTCAGTTCGCTGAGCCACCGTATGAACTTGCGATAAAAATTGCACAGCCCCCCAAACGATCGGACATCGGTGACATTTTCTGGTGTCGGCCAATCCAAAATTGCTCGGACCTTGGATAGTGAAGGCTTGATCCCCTCAGCCCCCACATCAAAGCCCAAGTATTCCACTTCGGTTATGAAGAAGTCGCATTTCTTCAATCTTCCAAACAACTTCTCTGACCGTAGCCGGGTCAGAATTTCCCTGATGTGCTGTATGTGTTCCTCTTTTGTCTTGCTGTAGATTAATATATCATCCAGGAACACTAGCACAAACTGGTCCAAGCCTTCCCTCAAAATTGTATTTATTATCCTTTAGAAGGTCGTTGGTGTATTGCACAGACCGAATGGCATGACAAGATATTCAAAATTGCCATATCGACTCACGAAAGCGGTCTTATGTACATCTGATTCTCTCACTCGGATCTAATGATAACCTGGGGAAGCCTTCCCAATTTGCTCCTTTTATTTCGCCGTGCATTGTACAGGGTGTGTTGCATGTCCTGCAATACCCAACGCCTTTCTTTCTTTATATGCCACTACCAATTTGTGGCAGTACCTGGCATCAGCTGCCTGGGGAAGCCTTCCCAGTTTGCTCCTTTTATTTCGCCGTGCATTGTATAGGGTGTGCTGTATGTCCCTGCAGTACCCATCGCCTGTTTTTCCTTATGTGGCATGACCATTTTGTGGCAGTACCCGCCATCACCTGGCTGGGGAAACCTTGGTAGTTTGTTCCTTCCATGCAGCCGTGCAATGTACAGCATGCACGAACTGTCCCTGCAATACCCATCGTCTTTCTTTGCGTAGGTGCCACCACCATTATTTGGCAGTACCCGCCATCACCTGGCTGGGGAAACCTTAGCACTTTGTCCCTTTCAGGGGGCCGTGCATTGTACAGGGCGTGTTGCATTTCCCTACAATACCTATTGTCTTTGCTTTGGTGGTACCACCAGTATGTGGCAGTACTGCCATCACGTGGCTGGGGAAACACTGTATTCTGTTCCTGTGTTAGGTCGGAAGCGGCCCCTGAACAGGGGCCAACGTTACAAGGATGGTCGAAAGCGCCGGCACAGACACAACAGGAAGGGGGGAAGGAGACGTGCAGGGGTGAAAGTCAGGCGGCGGATAGAAGCTGCGCGCGATAGGGAAGCTGAGCACGATAGGGAAGCCCTACTAGATAGATTAGAGGAAATACAAGAAGCGGGGTTGGGTGGCCTGCCCTCGGGGGTGTGGCAGCCCATACAGGACCACCTCGCCCCCAAGGACCAGGCCCGATTAGCCGCCATAAGCGGATACATTAGTAATGCATTGGGGGGGGCAGAAGGGGCACGGTTACGAAAGGAACAACACGAGAGACAGAAACCCCCCCAGTCTTGGGGAGAATGGCAGAAGCGTCGCAGGCAGGAACGGCAAAACGCAAACAAGTGGATATGAATCGCCGGGCTGCTTATAAAACACGTCAGTGCGTGGCTATCATAGATTTGGTGCTGCACCGGGGGGAACACATGGTGGGGTACAAGTCTATTAGCAGAAAATATAGAATAACTCAACCGTCGCTAAGACGCCTGGAAGAAAGACTCTTTGAAGACGATTTTTTTCATAGGTTGGGTGGGAGTTCAATGTCATGGACTCCGGCCTCCTAACAGGGAGTGACACGGAGACTTCCTCCAATGGGGATTAGTTTTTTTAACAAAACAACTTGTCTGATTGTGAGGTGAAGTCCAAGTACCGCCTGCCACCGGCGAGGAAGGTGACATTCGCTGAACAGTCCATGGTTGTGAGACGCTTTTCTGCCTTTATTTCATAGAAGAAAGTGTCCTCAGACCGTCCTTGTAACATCTGAAATCCATCGTCGAATATATGTTGCCTCGGTTATTTACGCAATGGACGTGTGCGCCAGGCTCTGTTGGCGGCGATGGTGGTGTTGACCTTGCAGCATTTGTTGCTAAGCGAGGAGTCCCAGACGCATATGATGTTGCTGCTGGGAGGGGTGTGTTGAGCTCTGCGGACACTGATTCGCTTGGAGGTGCATCGCCAAGTTCGAGTGTCGTTGTGGTGGAGGATGTGCCACAGCGCAGGGCCAAGAGAAGGCGTCTGACCAACCCCGAACCGCTTGCCACGGCTGTTGATGTGCGGACTCCACACAAGCAACAGCAAACACTAACTGCAGCAAAGCAGTCCATGCGCATGGTGGCGACCTTGGAGGAAGGGTCGCCGAGGACACGCCACAAACAACGCCACCGCAAAGGGGATCCAGGCCACCAGGAATAGTGTAGAGAGGGGTTCAATATAGAAGAGGTGCCAGGGCCCGACAAGAGACCACGTTCCATTATTGCTGTTTACCGGTTGTGTTTAAGGGGGGGCATTACCAAGAGATACAAAGTGTTGTCATACAACCCGAGAAAGAAGTACCCGACTAGTGCCAATTGGACGGGGCCTTCAAACCATTTGAAAGACAAACATAGCGTTTTCAGTATTGAGGCACTTCGAGACGAACTCAGTAAACCTCCGGGCAACCAGCAAATGAAATCGGGTATATCGTTGGAATCCTACCTAGAGACATGGCATCCTAGGACCTCAGAATGGAACAGGGCGGTGACCCCCATGGCCAGGTACGTCAGTTTCGCTAATGCACCATACCACCTGGCTGAGACGGCGCCCTTCGTTTGTTTAATGCGAGCCTTTATTCCCCGTTGGCCATCTATTAGTAAGCAAATGATTGTGAGGTCGGTGGCGAGATAGGCCAATAAGATCAAGCGGCAAATAAGGGAAGAGGTGTCCCAAATCTGAGACGAGTCAAGAGTTGCCATGACAACGGATATTTGGACAAGCAGGAGCACGGACCCGTATATAACAGTGATATTGCATTGGGTGGATGCCGATTGGAGCCTGAAGAAACGCATACTGGGTGAGTTTGGATGGCATATTCTGTGCCCTATGATATTTTCAATATTCGTGGTTGTCAATTGTTTACTGTTTGCATCCGTGCCATGATTAATGGCCACTCGTGTGTGCTTTGCCAACCGTGTTATGTGCACTCGCTGCACTAGTACCGGCCTTCACCGGCCGGGAATCGCGTCTCACTAGACATGAATCGTGGATGCTGTGTTGCCATGGCACGATAGCCATCAGTACTGGCCTGCCATCGGCCAATACTGTGTGACATGTCATGGATATCAATTCTTTACTATTTGCATGCATGCCGTGATTAATTACCACTCTTGTGTGCTTTGCCAACCGTGTCATGTGCACTCGCTGCACTAGTACCGGCCTTCACTGGCCGGGAATCACGCCTTATTGAACATGAATCGCAGATGCTGTGTTGCCATGGCACGATAGCCATCAGTACTGGCCTGGCATCGGCCAGTACTGTGGCACGTATCGTGGGTGTCGATTCTTTACTGTTTGCATGCATGTCGTGATTAGTGACCACTCATGTGTGCTTTGGCGACCGTGTCATGTGCACTCGCTGCATTAGTACCGGCCTTCACTGGCCGGGAATCACGCCTTATTGAACATAAATCGTGGATGCTGTGTTGCCATGGCACGATAGCGATGAGTACTGGCCTGTATCGGCCAGTATAGTATGACATATATCATGTGCAAAAGGTAACCCCCGTCTTTTAAAGCACAGCACGTTGGTGGTGACAGGGACTGCCAGCTTCCCTGAGAAACACACTGCAGACGAGATAAGCCGTGCCTTGCTGAAGATCCGATTGAAGTATGGCCTGCACCCTGTAGTTGCGCGTGACCAAGTCATGACGGAGTCGGAGATGGAAGCGGACCCTGTGCGTGCATTTCAGGACGAGTCGCCATGCGATCGTGTGGCTCTCACCACGGACTGCGCCTCCAATATGAGTTCAGCAGCCGAGAAAAAGGAGATTTTTGATTGGCACCCCTGCATTTGCCATCTGTTAAATACCGCAGTCAAGGCCGCTTTCCAAAATGTGAAAGAGTTTCAGCAGCTCGTCGAACCGCTTCGCGAATTGGCAAGTCATTTTCACAAATCGCCCCTTGCTTGGAAGGTTTTCCGCCGCGTGCAAAAGAAGATGCTAAAGGAGGAAGTGGCCGGCGATGTATCATCAGATGATGAGGAGGAGGATTACTCAGGTGTAAGGGAAGAGGATGATGTTGCTGAGTTGCCCGATGATCTTGATGCAGATCTGACGGTTCCTGACAATGAAATGGAGCAGGCTTGTCCAAAGCGAATATTGCGTCTGGGGACTTGGTGCCCGACGAGGTGGAACAACATGTATTTTTTGACTAAGAGGGCGGTTTTGTTGAAGAGAAGCATCCGCGAGTATACAGCAAATGCGAGAATTCCTAGGATCATTATACCAGCAGCTGGGTGGTGCATTTTCAAACAAGTGTTGCCAGTCCTGGAGTCCATACGGGAATTGTCTGAGCGATGTGAGGGGGACGAGTACATCACCATATTGGATGTCTTGTACAATGTGTTGAAGTTGTTGTACGACCGGCTGTATGTCACTGACACCGATGCACATGCAAAACCTATGTTGCTTGACTTCACCTCTGAGTTTACAAAGAAATTGTGTGCGGATTGTGATAATGTCAATCTAATATACTGCTGGGCATTAGCGGCGGCTGTTGACGGAAGGAGGAATACATTGCACTGGATGAGGAGGATCTGGAACAACACTGACGATTGGCCAAATCTGGTGAAAGAATATGACACCCTGGCAAAGTTCCAAATGACGTTAAAGAAAGAGATGACGGCATTGGTGATTTCAGTTCTGATTTGTGGCCTTTGCCTTTGTAAATGTGTGCATCCAACTATGGATAGTTTTGGCCGGTACCAAGTGTCCTTTGTGCCTTTGCATGCACGACTATGCCTGTTGTGTATTTTGCCTTAAACGGCCGTCTCTTGGGATCACTTGGCTGCATGGGGTGCCTGCTTTTATATCTTGCTTGTGTGACTAACAGCGTGCATATGACTTCTGTAGTTGAGGCACATGGTGAAGGCGCCCGAAGTCCATTCCTCGGGCTCATCATCCAAAGAGGATGCAGCACAGGCTGTGCAGCAGAGTTGGCTAGACGCGGCATCACCCCCACCTAAGGGACCACTACGTTTCCGATAATCAAAGAGGAGAAGACGGGCCCCATGCTCCCCACAGCACATGGACCCAATTGAGGCCGAGGTCGAAAGGTGGTTTGATTTGAAATGGACACCAGCATGTGAATATAAAAAAAATGGAGTGTTGGGGATTGGTGGGCCGAGAATCACACCAGCTTCCCCTTGGTGGTCAGGCTTGCACGTTGAATATTAGCGACACAAGTAAGTGGGTGAGTACAACTGGCTATGCATATATACTAGAGGTGGCCACCCGGATCCGTTAATAACGGACGAGGGTGCCGTCCGTTAAATATCCGTTAATTTAGTGGACCCCGCTCTCTCTCTTGCTGACGTGGCACGGATGGCAGCGGATGGCTGGTGCCAGTCAGCGGACTCTGCGGATTCCGCTTGGGCGTTAACGGATATTTTCCAACGGACCGGAAGCCGCGCACCCCATCCGCTAATTTAGCGGATGGCAGCGGACGTGTGTGCCAAATCAGCGGATGACAGGCAGTAAGTACTGATTTCCGAATCTGCGGACCGGGTTGATTGCCAGCGTGGCTCAGCCAGCGTCCACATACCGCGGACCTTATTTGGTCGCTCTTCTGGTGCTGCCGCAGTCTCCAACCCTTGCCGCCCCACCAGCCACACCGTGGACCCAGCACCTGCCGGGCCAAGAGGTAAGGCATACCGCGCGGCGCGCGCACGGGCGGCAGAACCAGAAGCCAGGGCAACGCCCTCGTCTCGCCGCTGACGGGAAATTCGGGCGCGGCTGTTGGGGGTGTTGGTGGCGAAAACATGCGTGGCGGATGCAATCCGCCCGATCTGATGCAGCATGCTATCTGCTGGCGGGAACGCGCCTCGATACCGCCGAGAAAATCCGAGGCACGGGGTGTTGGGGGAGCCGGATGTCGTGGCGAAACATGCTGGCCGGATGCAATCCGCCGGTGATGCTCAGGCATAGCGTGCTATCCTGCTTTCTGGCCAGGGCAACGCCCTCAGTACCGCCGACCTGGCGGGAAAATGCGGGCCGCGCGGGGTGTTGGGGGGGGGGGGCCTCGGATGATCTGTTGGCCGAAAACCTGTCTGGCCGGATGCAATCCGCCGGTGATGCTCAGGCATAGCGCGCTATCCTGCTTTCTGGCCAGGGCAACGCCCTCAGTACCGCCGACCTGGCGGGAAAATGCGGGCCGCGCGGGGTGTTTGGGGGGTGGGGGCTCGGATGATCTGTTGGCCGAAAACCTGTCTGGCCGGATGCAATCCGCCGGTGATGCTCAGGCATAGCGCGCGCTATCTGCTTCCTGGCCAGGGCAACGCCCTCAGTACCGCCGACCTGGCGGGAAAATCCGGGTCGTGGGGGGTCTCGGATTATGTGTGGACTTTGGAAGCCTGGTGGCACATGGCCGGGTGGGAAGATCATGGTCGGGGTTTGACTTCATTCCGGGATTTTACCTGCGACCCTCACCAACTGTGTTGCATTGTAGGTGCGACCAGTGCTGAAACGGAAAGCAGGCAGGGACGCCTTCGACATGAGGGACGTGTAGGTGCGGTGGGCGTGTACCTCTGTGCAGCAAGCCTGAGTGTCGCCTATTGTGGCTGGGTGCTATAGGGAACATCGCGGGAAGTCGGGTACAATCGCAATGTTGATTCTAAGGCTGGTAATCCAAGGCTTGTATGCCTCTGGCTGGAAACCATGCATCCATTCGGGCACCTACTGTCCTGCGTATATGTTGGAAATGTACTTAACGTTGTGTGTGGTGCTGCAGCCTCACCAAGCTGCGTCAATGCAGATCCACAAACCATCGGGAGGGGAATGGCGAGCGCAGAGGAGCAGCAAGACGAACCCTCACTTGGTGAGTGGATTACCACTACACTTGCTGAACTGTATTTTGCTGTCGTCTTTGGCGGCTGTGGCTGTGTGTGTTTGTGGGTGGGTAGGGTGCTGCACCATTCTGGCATGGCCACCTCGTTGGTGGCAGTACCCGCCGTCACCTGGCTGGGGAAACCTTGGCGGTTGGTTCCTTCCATGTGGCCATGCACTGCACAGGGTGCACCACTTGTCGCTGCAATACCCATCGTCTTTGCTTACATGCCACCAACATTATCTGGCAGTACCCGCCGTCACCTGGCTGGGGAAGTCTTACCACTTTGTTACTTTTATTTGGCTGCACACTTTGCCTTTGTGAATGTCTGCATCCAACTGTTGATAGTTTTTGCTTGTGTGAATAACAGCATGCATATGACTTCTGCAGTTGAGGCACGTGGTGAAGGCGCCCGAAGTCCAATCCTCGGGCTCATCATCCCAAGAGGCTGCAGCACAGGCTGTGCAGCAGAGCTGGCTTGACGCGGCATCACCCCCCCCTAAGGGACCACTACGTTTCCGACGATCAAAGAGGAGAAGACGGGCCCCATCCTCCCCACAGCATATGGACCCCATCGAGGCCGAAGTCGAAAGGTGGTTTGAATTGAAATGGACACCAGCATGTGAGTATCAAAAGAAATGGAGTGCAGGGGATTGGTGGCGAGAGAATCATACCAGCTTCCCCTTGGCGGCCAGGCTTGCACGTCGAATACTAGCAACACAGTTGAGTGGTTGAGTACAACTGGCTGTGCATACATGCCACAGTGCCCTTATGAAGTTCACAGGCTGAGAAGTACTGAGTATTTTTGGTTGTGTTGCAGGCCTCCAGCGCCAGTAGTGAACGATCTTTTTTCAAGGCCGGTCTAATAGTTCGGGCCAAGCGCATGGTTCTCAAGCCCGAGAACGTGGATCATTTAAGCTTGCTAGGGTGGCAGATGGCAGAGAGTGGATGGTCGCAGCAGAAGCTAGCGCATCGACGCACGAAGGGGGGGAAGGGAGGGAAGGGAGAGAAGGGAGGGAAGTAGTGACTTTGGATTCCAAAGTTTGGATCACCACCGGTGACCACCCTCGTTGCCCCGGCGTGGAAACTGTGGAGTACCGCCGCAGCAAGGGTGCGGTTACCATAGAGATAGAAGATAAAGATATCATGACTTGTAATATTCCGTTGTCCTGTGTTGATGTGCACACCTTGAACACACTATGTTGAGTGGTGGATGAACCTTGGGTATCATATAGATAGAAGAAAATTTTATTCAAGAAATGCGTCCCAACAAGTACTGCGATTGGTGGATAGACTTTACAGTCGCTGCCCTGGCGTGGAAACTTCTAGAGTACCGCCGCAGTGAGGGTGCAATAGGTAGAGATGGACAATAACAAATAACGACTCGTATTATTCATTGCCCGTTTTCATGTGTTGAGCTGTTGAACTTCGACGTACTATGTTGGATGGGCTTTACACTCGCTGCCCTGACGTGGAAACTGTGGAGTACCGCCGCAGCAACCCATCGTTATATGTGATACGTATCACCCATTCCCAAGTATGTTGAGTGGCTCAACTGTGTTCAGAGGTGAACCCTCTTTGCCGCCTGCCTCAAGTGATGTGGGTGTTTGTGTGTCCGCGTTTGGTATTGCAACTATGCCGAACCCTTGCTGCAATGGCCGGGAAGACTTGCAATGGGAGTGTGGTGCGCACTGCGTACTATGCAGCAGTACCAGCCGCAGCAAGTGGTGCAGGTTGGCATGCCATGCACTGGAACTTTACACACGGCTTGTGTGTTGTTCAGTTCTCCAAAACACTCCATGTATTACAAACCGCAGAATACATGACCTGGAAAACGCCCACACACGTTTGTGAAGCGTGCAACCAACACAATTCGAGCTGCTGCAAAATGGAAACCCCTGGCAACTTCGCCTTGACCTTGCCGTGGCTGGAAAGCAAGTACCTACGGGACAGAACGGACCAAAATTATGAATCCGCGGATGTTTTGTCGCGGACCGGACGCCGCGCACGCCCTCCGTTAATTTAACGGCAAATAACGGTGAAGAAAAAGTGAGAGCCGGATTCTGCGGACGGCAGTACGGCAAACAGCGGACCGGATGTTACCGGACGAATATCACACTCACTTTTACGAACCGGACGCAACGGAGCGGACGGTACCCGAGTGTGGCCACCTCTAATATATACCAAAGTGCCCTTATGTGAAATATGGAGTTAAAAGGAAGGAAAGTACTAAATATCTTTGGTTGTGTTGCAGGTTTCCAATGCCAGCAGTGAATGCTCATTTTCCAAGTTTGGTTTTATTGTGATGCCAACTAGCTATGCATATATGCCACAACGCCCTTATGAAGTTCACAGGCTGAGAAGTACTGAGTATTTTTGGTTGTGTTGCAGGCTTCCAGCGCCAATAGTGAACGCTCATTTTCGAAGGCTGGTCTCATTTTGACGGCCAAGCGCATGGTTCTCAAGCCCGAGAACGTGGATCATTTGAGCTTGCTAGGGTGGCAGATGGC
>CAJHUC010000106.1:0-17447 GCA_905146915.1 Ostreobium quekettii
AGTGTCAGAATGGTCGCCAGATCCATGGTTGAAGTAGTGAGCAACTTGTTCGCTAGACTTTGAAGGTCTGCGGAGTTGTGGCATCATTGGTGCTTAGGTACAAGGCCCAATCGCTGGCCTGGCTCGGGAGGGCAGCAGCATTGAAAGGAAACGTGGTTGTTTTGTGGAAGCCGCAGAGGAAAAGATGCACATATGTGAAACTTGAGAGAGGAAGGCATTGGTGTCTTGAGGCCCTGACGGTTACACCCACCACTGGGCTGCAGAGGCATACTGTGACTGTGTTGCTGATAGTATTCTGCATTGGTTGCAAAATGTCACTGGGAGCACTGTGCCTTGCACTCTGGATTGGAATTTTTCTAGGGAACTGGTTTGTGGCCGTGATTCACCACACGTGGCCAGTTGCATAATCCAAAAATCACAATGTTGAGAGCGAATCAAGATATTCGATATCGAGGAGATGGGGCATTTACTGATGCATTAGTAGATTTCCCTATGGGGTGTTGTCCAAGCTCGACAATTTTGTGCAACTACAACAGATCAATCCACCAGTCGGCCAAAGTGTCATATTTTGGATATGAGTGGGATATGGGGGAACCCCATATCCTGGTTATCGATTATAATATGGGTGCCATATACTTTAAAATACTCAACCCTTCCGCATAGTAACGGAACGCCTGGCCTATTTCGTGGACAAAATTATAAAAATATTACCAAAATACTTGGCCTTTCTCGGCAGAGAAACGTAAAATCCAAACAACAATATAAAAATAAAGTGTGGAGCAAACAATGTAACGAAAAAGATTTCTGACACAGAAGGGTTGAATATTTTGCAGTACTGGATACACAAAGGCATGAAATAGCCATAAACTGGATATGAACGCTACATATCCACAATATGGGAGACCATGTCCTGTGATATACTCGATATATTACTGCTGGCCGCAGTTGTTTTTGAACTCACTCCAGGGGCAAGGCTGCAAGAAGAAACAGTGCTGTGGAGTGACCCACCTGGTCAGCCGCAGCGACAGATGCGCCTCTGTCCAGGAGCATCCGTGCAGTGGCCCTGCTTCCATTCGCTGATGCCAGATGCAGGGGCGTCCAGCCATTCTGAAAGCCAAAAGTACATTTTCAGCAGTCAAGAAATGGACCTCAAACACTCTGGCTGGTTGCGACCAAACATTGAGTACGGTCAGAAGCATGGGGGTATGCAACATACAGCTTCAACAGTCCAACACACGTACAGGTCGCTGTCAGCAACACAACCTGTAGCACACCATGCAGTAGCTGGGCACAGGCTGTTGCAAAGCGATCAGGCAGTCGTGCTTCTTGATGCATTACCACTGGCCGCAGTTGTTTTTGAACTCACTCCAGGGGCAAGGCTGCAAGAAGAAACAGTGCCGTGGAGTGACCCACCTGGTCAGCCGCAGACAGATGTGCCTCTGTCCAGGAGCATCTGTGCGGTGGCCGTGTGTCCATTCACTGACGCCAGATGCAGAGGCGTACAGCCATACTGAAAGCCACATGCACATTTTCAAGCAGTCAAGAAAAGGACCTGAAACACTCTGGCTGGTTGCGACCAAACATTGAGTACGGTCAGAAGCATGGGGGTATGCAACATACAGCTTCAACAGTCCAACACACGTACGGGTCGCTGTCAGCAACACAACCTGTAGCACACCATGCAGTAGCTGGGCACAGGCTGTTGCAAAGCGATCAGGCAGTCGTGCTTCTTGATGCATTACTGCTGGCCGCAGTTGTTTTTGAACTCACTCCAGGGGCAAGGCTGCAAGAAGAAACAGTGCCGTGGAGTGACCCACCTGGTCAGCCGCAGCGACAGATGCGCCTCTGTCCAGGAGCATCTGTGCAGTGGCCGTCTGTCCATTCACTGACGCCAGATGCAGGGGCGTCTGGCCATCCTGAAAGCCAGAAGTACATTTTCAGCAGTCAAGAAATGGACCTCAAACACTCTGGCTGGTTGCGACCAAACATTGAGTACGGTCAGAAGCATGGGGGTATGCAACATACAGCTTCAACAGTCCAACACACGTACGGGTCGCTGTCAGCAACACAACCTGTAGCACACCATGCAGTAGCTGGGCACAGGCTGTTGCAAAGCAATCAGGCAGTCGTGCTTCTTGATGCATTACTGCTGGCCGCAGTTGTTTTTGAACTCACTCCAGGGGCAAGGCTGCAAGAAGAAACAGTGCCGTGGAGTAACCCACCTGGTTAGCCGCAGCGACAGATGCGCCTCTGTCCAGGAGCATCTGTGCAGTGGCCGTGTGTCCATAACATGATGCCCCGTGCAGGGGCGTCCGGCCAATCTGAAAGCCAAATGCACATTTTCAGGCAATCAAGAAATGGACCTCAAACACTCTGGCTGGTTGCGACCAAACATTGAGTACGGTCAGCAGGATGGGGGAATGCAACATACAGCTTCAACAGTCCAACACATGTACGGGTCGCTGTCAGCAACACAACCTGTAGCACACCATGCAGTAGCTGGGCACATGCTGTTGCAAAGCAATCAGGCAGTTGTGCTTCTTGATGCATTACTGCTGGCCGCAGTTGTTTTTGAACTCACTCCAGGGGCAAGGCTGCAAGAAGAAACAGTGCTGTGGAGTGACCCACCTGGTCAGCCGCAGCGACAGATGCGCCTCTGTCCAGGAGCATCCGTGCAGTGGCCCTGCTTCCATTCGCTGATGCCAGATGCAGGGGCGTCCGGCCATCCTGAAAGCCAGAAGTACATTTTCAGCAGTCAAGAAATGGACCTCAAACACTCTGGCTGGTTGCGACCAAACATTGAGTACGGTCAGCAGGATGGGGGAATGCAACATCCAGCTTCAACAGTCCAACACACGTACGGGTCGCTGTCAGCAACACAACCTGTAGCACACCATGCAGTAGCTGGGCACAGGCTGTTGCAAAGCAATCAGGCAGTTGTGCTTCTTGATGCATTACTGCTGGCCGCAGTTGTTTTGAACTCACTCCAGGGGCAAGGCTGCAGGAAGAAACAGTGCCGTGGAGTGACCTACCTGGTCAGCCACAGCGACAGATGCGCCTCTGTCCAGGAGCATCAGTGCAGTGGCCGGGCGTCTTTTCACTGACGCCTGATGCAGGGGCGTCCGGCCATCCTGAAAGCCAAATGCACATTTTCAGGCAGACAAGAAATGGACCTCAAACACTCTGGCTGGTTGCGACCAAACATTGAGTATGGTCAGCAGGATGGGGGTATGCAACATACAGCTTCAACAGTCCACCACACATACGGGTCGCTGTCAGCAACACAACCTGTAGCACACCATGCAGTAGCTGGGCACATGCTGTTGCAAAGCAATCAGGCAGTTGTGCTTCTTGATGCATTACTGCTGGCCGCAGTTGTTTTTGAACTCACTCCAGGGGCAAGGCTGCAAGACGAAACAGTGCCGTGGAGTGACCCACCTGGTCAGCCGCAGCGACAGATGCGCCTCTGTCCAGGAGCATCTGTGCAGTGGCCGTGCGTACATACCATGACGCCAGATGCAGGGGCGTCTGGCCAAACTGAAAGCCAGAATGCACATTTTCAGGAAGTCAAGAAATGGACCTCAAACACTCTGGCTGGTTGCGACCAAACATTGAGTACGGTCAGCAGGATGGGGGAATGCAACATACAGCTTCAATAGTCCAACACACGTACGGGTCGCTGTCAGCAACACAACCTGTAGCACACCATGCAGTAGCTGGGCACAGGCTGTTGCAAAGCAATCAGGCAGTTGTGCTTCTTGATGCATCACTGCTGGCCGCAGTTGTTTTTGAACTCACTCCAGAGGCAAGGCTGCAAGACGAAACAGTGCCGTGGAGTGACCCACCTGGTCAGCCGCAGCGACAGATGCGCCTCTGTCCAGGAGCATCTGTGCAGTGGCCGTGCGTCCATTCGCTGACGCCTCATGCAGTGGCGTCCGGCCAAACTGAAAGCCAAATGCACATTTTCAGGCAGTCAAGAAATGGACCTCAAACACTCTGGCTGGTTGCGACCAAACACTGAGTACGGTCAGAAGCATGGGGGTATGCAACATACAGCTTCAACAGTCCAACACACGTACGGGTCGCTGTCAGCAACACAACCTGTAGCACACCATGCAGTAGCTGGGCACATGCTGTTGCAAAGCAATCAGGCAGTTGTGCTTCTTGATGCATTACTGCTGGCCGCAGTTGTTTTGAACTCACTCCAGGGGCAAGGCTGCAGGAAGAAACAGTGCCGTGGAGTGACCCACCCGGTCAGCCGCAGTGACAGATGCGCCTCTGTCCAGGAGCATCTGTGCAGTGGCCGTCTGTCCATTCACTGACGCCAGATGCAGGGGCGTCTGGCCATCCTGAAAGCCAGAAGTACATTTTCAGCAGTCAAGAAATGGGCCTCAAACACTCTGGCTGGTTGCGACCAAACATTGAGTACGGTCAGCAGGATGGGGGTATGCAACATACAGCTTCAACAGTCCACCACACGTACGGGTCGCTGTCAGCAACACAACCTGTAGCACACCATGCAGTAGCTGGGCACAGGCTGTTGCAAAGCAATCAGGCAGTTGTGCTTCTTGATGCATTACTGCTGGCCGCAGTTGTTTTTGAACTCACTCCAGGGGCAAGGCTGCAAGAAGAAACAGTGCCGTGGAGTGACCCACCTGGTTAGCCGCAGCGACAGATGCGCCTCTGTCCAGGAGCATCTGTGCAGTGGCCGTGTGTCCATTCACTGATGCCAGATGCAGGGGCGTCCGGCCAAACTGAAAGCCAAATGCACATTTTCAGTCCAGAGTGGATGGAGGGTTGGGTTGCTGCAGACTTTTGGTTGTTAACAATAATTGTAGGTATGTTGTGGCCAGAGGCCAAGAGACACCTAGTTCTGGGCAAGAGCTTGTCCTAGCTGACACACCAAGCTTAGGAAGGCTGTGCATGCTGACGCTATCTCCAAGATTGGTACCAGTATGGCCAGTCATTGAAATTGAGAATTTCAAAGACATGATTAAGCATAGCAGAAGAGATGATCCACAAATAATATGATTTAATTGATGCCAAAACTCTTGAAAAGTTATAGTAGTGCCTATTTATAGCCTACAACAAGGTTCTTGCATAATATCAGGGCAATAGGCTGGCACATGTGGCGACAACGTGAGCACAAACCTGTGGGAAATTCAAGACCCACATTAACCCGAAATCGACAAGGAATTCCCAATCTTCTGTTGGATTGATTGATTCAGTTGACCTTGCAAAGTGATAAGAAGAGTTCTAGATGCGAAATTACTTTTGGAAGAGAGGTAGTATAGTATTGACCCTTTGCAGACTAAACAAGTAACATTTCACAGAAGAATTTAAGCATGATGCATGCGTTTCTTCCGCCCAAAGCTTTTTGCTAAAGCAGTGATAACTAGGCTACATTACTGCAGAGCATTTTTCCATCGATCATTCTTAGCAGACCAAAACATAATCAAAGCCAATTTTCCCCCCCACCCTGCTCATACACCTTGTGCCTGGCATTGATGCACTATCCCTGTTGCAATTGGTATCCACCAATGTGCAGTGTATTGGTCACTGGGGCAGGATCTGCTTTGGTACCAGTGAAAAACAGCACTTCCAACTCCTCAACTTCCCTGCAACTGGATTCCAGATGGCCCCCAAAATGTGTGCTGGACACAGATCGCCATCTTGACTTGGACCAGGATCTGGAATCGTTCAGCAAATAGGATACCTAGTCGCATCTTGCCAGCTCACCCAACACTCCATATCTTTCTGAGATCAAATTCGATCTGTGCCTTTTGTCATTGGGAAGTGCTGCTTCAAACGATGCCCAGGTCTGAGAGCCAAAACAAGAAGCTTGTACAACACTATAACAATTGTGAATTTGTGTATGGGCAGGCAGTTGCTTGTGGCACGGCCAGATCTTCTGCACATCATCCAATCTGTATCGGCCCTTTCGCACAGGTTTTCGTAGGGTTTGTTCATTTTCATGGAACTGTTTTTTGTGTTGTGGGGTGAACACTAATTAATGGTGGCAACATGTGTCTCACTTGCAAATTGGCATTTGGACCCAGAAGTTGCGATCTGATCAAACAACTGAGCTAAGCGCTCCGTTCTCGCTCAGACAAACGGAGCCACAAACACAGCATAAAGTCAGCACTGACTGTTGATCCATGCTTTACACCAGTCAGTGCAACCAAAATTCAATGCAATCCAACTTGAGAGCCGCATCACCAAAAATGACACACCATAGATTTCACTGCTATGACCAAGGTTCTTCCCAGCACACTTACCCGGCTCCTATTGTCCACACTGGTCTCTCTCAGATGAAACGTCAGCATTTCTGTCAGACCCAGATCAGCTGCCCAGTGAAGTGGGGTGTCTCTGTCCTGCACAACCAAACTGTCATTAGCTGATCCACTACATGGGATGGATGATGATATTGCGTATATATGATGCCCCTGTTTTGTACCTCAAGAAAGCTGTACCTCAATGCCCATTACTGACTGTGATAAAAAACAAGCATGAATTGTGACACTGATAAACAAACCATAGACATTCAGATTCAGGCACAGTAAAACATCGGTTCCAGTGGCACAAACAGCTTGGTGGCACTCACCACATATTCTGTGGACCTGTACTCCTCTGTTGGCTCCTGCTCCAAGGACACCTGCTCGTCCTGCAGTGTCTCACTCACAGTGCTTGGCAGTGTCCAGTCCTTATGCAATCCCAACACCAGCAGCTGCTCAAAATCCACCACAAACTCTGGGAAGGCCATTGCTGAATTGAGCTGAAGGCGCAATATTCCCAGCTCTTGGCAACCATCAGCAAGACCTTCAGGGAGACATGTCAGCTTGGTGCATCCCTGGACATCCAACTCTGCCAAGTGCCCAAGGGAGGTTACTGCACTTGGCAATTCCTCAAGACTTTCGCATCCATGCAAAAGCAGAACCTCTAAGTTTGCCAACTGCCCTATGGTAGATGGCAGGGAGGTCAGTTGCCAGCACCCACCCAAGTCCAGCGCCACCAAACTGCCCAATTCTCCCAAACTTGGAGGCAAGCACTTTAGGCCAAAACACCTGCTCAGGTCCAGCATGGTCAAACTCTGCAAACAGCCCTCTTCAATTGCCAGAAAGTGTGCAATTCCACAGCTGGGCATGAGCAGCTTTGTCAAATTTGACAGTCTGCCTACTGAACTTGGCAATTCAAAGATGCCACGGCATCCCCGCATAGACAGCACTGAGAGCTGTTGCATATTGCCCATTTCACTTGGCAGACACACCAACTTGTCACAATAATCCAAACGCAGTACCTTTGCATATTGAAGGCATGTCACCTGGGCAAGCAGGCTGACCATTCCCGAAGATGTCAAATCGATGACTACCAGGTTCATTGTCAATAGGGATGCAGGCAACTCCAACATCTCTGCATTTCTCAGCACAAGGGACTGCAATTCAGGCACATCCAACTGCTGCAAATCCAGTTTTTTGTCTTGCCCAATGCTGTGCGTTGTGGAGATTTTTGCTGTAGACAATCTCACACCTTTAAAAGCCAACTCCTTCAGGTGGGATGACACCAAGCGGGGGCGTTCTGCAATGGGCAACTCAGCAATCATTCTCAACGCACTGTCGCGCACCACATCGTGCAAGCGGCAGGTCACAAAACCAGTGGACTGAAACTCATATACATCCAATTCGTACTTTCCAGTGCGAATGATCAAGGATTTTGCAGCCAAATCTTCCAGCACCTTGTATGCTTCATTAGTACTCAAGCCATTGCAATACTGCATATCCACCAAATCAGACTCCCTTGCTTCGTGGTCTTCAGGTAACATTGCCAAATCAAGCAAGGCAGCTCGATGCTGAGCTTTCAGGGAATCGAAGCTCATCTTGAAAACTCTGTCAAACACGCCACTCGACACCACTCCATCTGACTTTATGCCCTCAACTGCGCTTCGCCACTTTCTCTTTTGTGAGGGCTTGGGCGCCGATCCCCCTTCTTCTCCTGGGCCATAGCCTCTGGCTTCTGCTCCCATGACCTTCAATGCAAGAGGGAGACCACCACACTCCTGCACAATCTCCTTGACATATGCCATCTGCCACTTCAAGGGCTGTCCACTTACAAAGGCTTCCTTGCAAAAGAGCTCCATCGACTCAGACTCATCAAGTGCCACAACAGCATAGCGCCTCGCTCTCACACATGTTGCAACTTTCTCATTTCGCGAAGTGATGAGGACTCGGCTCTTTGAAGACACAACATCAAGTTGTTCAACATGAGTGGCATCCCACACATCGTCCAGAACAATGAACATACCCTCGTCTTTCAATGCTGCCTGCAGTCGCAACCTGCCCTCTTCAGGAGTGGTAAACTGCACACCATCTTTTGTGGCTACAAGGGCATCCCATATCTGTTTCTGACAATGAGTGATGTTGGGGTTCTGTGATATTGTCACAAAACTACATTTTTCGAACTCCTTGCGAACCACAGAGTCATTGACGAGCGCCCTTGCCAATGTGGTCTTCCCAATGCCCCCCATGCCCCAAATGACCACGTAAGTTGTTGTGCTCTGCAACAACATGTTCCTGACTACACACAACTGGTTGTCTAGAGCTACCGTGTCTAGTGCAGGTGGAATGTGTGAAGGGGAGCAGCAGTTCCTTCGGGCAAGACTGCTCTGAGCCATAATCTTCTTTTGGTTTGCCAGAAGAACCTCTTGCTTCTTGTTTACTGCCTCCAAGTTCTTGTGCATGTCCTCCAAGTTCTCATGCATGTCCTCCCAATTCTCATGCATGCCCTCCCAGTTCTCATGCATGTCCTCCAAGTTCTCACACATGTCCTCCTGTCTTTTGAGCCCTACAATCCAAGGCATGGCGATTGGTAAAATAGGAATGCGTTGTACTTCAAGAGACACATTCCATGGTCCAAGCCTTGGGACTTAAAAGCTGATTTCCTCACTTGTAAGACAAAACATTGATGTGCATAAGCACAAATCTCTCGCACATGCATTGGGCTAAAGGAATTGATGCCAACTGATGCATAGCATATACTAAATAGGACCCCAATCATGGAATGTAGCAATCCAGACCTGCCTTGGCTTAGCATGAGAATCAAGCACACAACCAACAACAGTACAGAGGAACATGTACTGGGCACCTAAGTTGCCCGCAACAGATGGCACATTTCATCTAGAACACATTTGAAGGCGCATGAGCACAGTTATGGGTGTTGCCACCAATTGTTCACAACTTCAACACACATGCACAACAGGAATTTGCAATATGAATGAATGCTCTGCATCAACGAGGCACAAGCTGAGGAAGAGCCTGGGCACTATTCCCACCCTAAATATGGCAGTCATGGAAAGCTAAAAAGTCAGGCTTAGGGCAAGCTTCAAGGCAAAATCTCTAATCAGGGTGCCTTGGCTGGTTTGTGGCAGTATAGGAACTCAGGCAGTGGAACACATCTCCCTCTGGCCACAGTGACAGTGATCACCGTGGTGCAATGTGCTTCCTCAGGACACCTATTTCCAAGCATATACTTCATGGCTGCCTTGAATGCTGATACAGGAGATGCACTGCATCGTTCAATACTGTCAAGTGGCTCAGAAGACATTGAGCGATGCACTGGGGGACCTACTGTTGCTGATGGTTCAACAGATCAATAGATGGGAGAAGAACAGCCCAGCACTGCCCTGGCTCATTATCAACAGTTATCACTCAGCTGAATATAGTCTTGGGGGCGTACACAGCTTGTGACAAGTGGCAACATGTTTGACAACTTCTGTGTGATATTTTCAGAGTCCCTTGACTGCAACGATGGGCAGCATTAAAAACCTCATACTTGTTGTCCTGGGTTCACCATGCAAAGAATGTGCTGCATCAACAAGGGAAAAAGAAAAAAGGATTGCAAGCAATACAATCAACCAGAAGTGGACAACCGTGGAGACATCACCAACATGAATTATAACCTTGTTCCAACATCAGCTGTCCTATTTTGGGTGTCTCTGTTGGTTGCAATTAAACAAGCAGAAATGCATCGGGGCACATCACATCTGACAGGATGAAGCGCTGCCCAACAATACATGTCTTGCACTGCTGGCGGTCAAAACAGCCCCGGCTGAGTTCAAAAAGGAGTTTTGTTGTCTAATATTGCACAAATGCCTCTTTGTGATCTCGACACGTCCCACTCTCAGCCACACAAGCCTTTGAATATTCCAGTCAGACAGACAGTGAAAAGCACTCCAGGGCACTGATCACCTAAAATCTGAAGCTTCTCCAGTTGGTGGATCTTGAGGGTATTGAGGCGTTCTTGACACTGCTTCAGCAGCTCCAGAACAGCCGATGGCCCTCTGCCCGATTTCAATACTGCCTGCTTGGTCCTCCTCCATGCAGACCTGTGTTCATGACTCTCGAGCATTCGCGCAGTGCTTTCGATCATCTGCAGTACATTCAAAAGCTCCTGTTCATATTCTTCATCTCTCATCTTCAGTGCCCTGTGCAGAGTCTGAATCGTCAGCTTTGCCACTTCCTCAAGTGCTGACTTTGCTGGGCGAAGCCCCTCAAAATCGGCCACATCCCGATGAACCACCTCCAATGCAAATCCCAGCAGAGACAGAACCGGCCCAGCGATGGGCATCGCCCCCAGCACCTCTTTTGTGAAGGTTGCAGCCACTCCCAGTGCCTTCACCATCTCCTGAGTGGCTTCCAATTGAACCAGAGGGATGGGGCCAGGCACTTCATCGCATTGGCAGCTGTCATCTGGCAGCCCCTGCTCCACGGCTTCTCTGTCTTGTAGCAGTTCACTCCATGAACACACTCTACGAAGCAAGGCAGCCACCCATCGGGCTGCCTCAGCTGTCGATACAGCTTTGAACTCCTGCCTATCATCCCCATTGGCCACAGACCACTCATCTTCGCCTTCGATGTGTGCCACCTGGGTCTCACCCCTGAGCAAGCTGATGCGATCCCCCTTCTGCCATGCTGTCACATTTTTAGGGCACGCCTTGTGTGGTCGTGCAGCGATCCACCACAAGTCGACTCGAACCAACAGATCAACAGACTCCCAGTTTCCCGGCCTCCCTTCCGTTTTCTTCCGCATCAGCACACGGCCTGTGGTGGCAGCCGTCAGCCTGCACAGCTCTGCAGGCCTGACCTCCTCAGGTTCGCTGGCCTGGCTTCCCTCATGTGCGGCCATCCCTCCTCCGCTGGAAAAGAGCTGTGAAGTGAGGGAGGCGTTTGGCACAGTTGCTTCCAAAAGTAGGCAATCTACAGGACCAACCACAGCATCAGTTTGTCAAGTCCCACGGTTGCATTGCACGATTGGCAGCCTCTTTGCTGTCTTGAACAAACCTTCAAAACAAATTTGGCTGGGTCGGGTCAACACACGACGCCGCTTTCAGCTCTTGTGCGTATCCACAGCCAACAATGTCAAACACACTGCAAGCGAATTGTGGACCATTTCTCGATGTCCACGAACCCGCTAAAGGATTCAACACAGACCTGCATAAACCTGGCGAGCGAAGGGCGACACAACGCTGACTCGGCTGAGAGGGTATATTAAACCTCCATGAAGAAGCCGTGGAGATAAAGCGAGTGAAAAAGTGTGACAATCTCGTGAGCAGGGGTCTTTGGGACGACAAGGGCAAGATATCAAATTGTGAAGCAAAAGACCAAGGAGCTATAACAAAACCTCTGAAAGAAATGGTTTGCTGGTTTTCTATCCACGGAAGCGTTGTTTGACTCTCGGTGCCACCATGTCCAGATGCGCTCGGCGGCACCCGGTACGCGGGTGTCGCGCCAACAAAGAATGCACAACGTCAGCTTGAGACTGGTGCTGACTTTCCCCCTGTCTGGACGCTGAGGCGCACGCGCCGATCCGATCAGAGCCAGTACAGACTGCAGCAAGCACCCGTGGCAGGGACACAGGCACTCACCACTCCACGCTGTCGGATCACATCAGCCGCAAGCACCGGTGGACGTGACGCACGGTCTGTGCGCAGCCGCGCCCGATCCCCCCGCTCGCTCTTTCCACTCCCGTCTTCTGGTGCCGAGGCCTGGGGTCCCTGCTCCGTCGGGTTGGGGACTGCTGACCGCTCTGCACTGTCGGATCTTATCTGCCGCCACCACCGGGTCGACTCGACAGGCCGGGCTCTGCGCAGCTGCGTCCGATCCTCCCGATCGCTCGCTTGTTCCGCTCCCGCCTTCGGGTGGCGAGACCTGGGGTCGCTTCGCCAGGGGGTGTGGGACCGTCGACACCTGGGGCCAGTCCCGTCCGCGCAGATCCCACAGGATGTGGGTGGATGGAGATTGTCTAGTACAGTCGGGGTCCCTATATAGCGGCCCCCTAATAGCGCCCCCGGCCCCCAATAGCGCCCCCTTTTTGGGCTTGTCACCATTTCTGTAGTACTCTATACAGCTTCACTGCACAGTGGGGCCTCAAGCCACTATTGCGGACTACCCAACACACCCAAGAGAGGTGTCCGGTGGATGGATAGCGCGGTGGCTGTCCGTTTCTGCGAACTTGGCTGTTACGCACACTGGTCTGATGTGGGGGATGCCCTACTAATGGCCCCTTGGTGTGGGGGACGCCCTGCCCAAGGTATGGTGACATACCCCAACCAGCTTAGCGATATTATACGATATGGGAATAGGTCGGGGTGGTCCCGCCTAGGTCCCTGTAAGGACCTAGGTGCCCGGCGAGGCGGGTCCGTAGCTCAAAGAGGGCAGGAGCCCCACACCCACAATCTTCACGTAGCATTGGTTTCGGAGCCACCTGTGGGTAGCCCACCACGTCGGCCCAAAAGCCTAGGCCAAAAGCAAGCTTGGCCCTCCCCGGCCTCCTCCATAATGGAGGCCAAGGAATCAGACTCGTCAGCCCGAGAGGGCACCCCAACACCCCGAGAGGGGAGACCGATATCTGGGGTCGGTCGGCAGGAAGACACAGCCCATGCGGGTAGGATGGAGGTTGAGCCAGTTCGAGAGGACCGACCTAGGCCGTCGGCATGCCAAGCGTTGGAGGAAGGTGAAGACCAGCCCATGGCGGAAGCCGAGGCCAAAGAGAGCCAAGAGGGGGCGGCAACCGAGAAGATGGCCGCCCTACTACAAGACCCAAGAGTCATGGCCCTCCTGGAGAAGATGGCCGCATCCGCTGCGGTCAAGGCCCAGGAGGCACGCGATTGGGAAGCAGCACCCCGGATCGCACAGTTGGAGATCGCAGCAGCCTCCGCGCAAAAGGAAGCAAGGTGATATGAAATTGCCTTGAAAAAGGCAAAGGACAAAAGCCGAGAGGCCGATGTCGCCCGGGCCTCGGCGGAGGAGCAGGTAGCCAGTCTCAGCGACCGGCTACAGAAGCAGAAGGAGTGTGCACATGAGGCCGAGGAGCGGATCATGGAGCAGCCCAAGCAACCCGAGAGGGTACCAAGTCCGATGGCGGCGAAGATGCCGACGATTCTAGAAGCTCAAGGGGCTGAGGACTGGAAGACCGTCAGGCGGATGAGCGCGAAGTGCAAGAGCCCAACAGCAGGTGAGGCCTGAAGACAGCAGGCCGAGAGGGCCAGAGTTACAGGCCTACGGGCTGACCTCGCAGGCCCTTCGGCTAATGATCCAAGCCCCGCGGCCCACGTGCCAGGGCCATCGGGTAGTGTTCGCTGCAAACGGGTGAAGTCGCAAATATGCATAAAAACCCCGAGCGATGGTGATCGGACCAGTGAGGAGTCGCTCACTGAGAGCGCCCGTGCAGTATGTGGGCATAGTCCGAGCAGGCCGAGAGGCTCGGATTGGAGCCCGAGGAGACCGGCTCTGCCGGAGTGGGGACCAAATGTGGAAGAGCGGGTACTGGAATTTGAACTAGACGCTGCCAATCCTTACAGCAGGCAGCAGAAATGTTGAGCCGTGTGGACAAGGTTTCACAGTTAATGGCTAAGCGACCTGGATGAGGGCTGGAAAATGGGCTCAAAAAGGTTTGGGATGAGATTGACCACCGCACAATTGGTGAGGATCCAACGGTGGTATGGCCCCGGAATGGCGACTCAGATCACCCGTGTTGCGGGGCTCTTTTAATGGCCTCCGCTGGTCCCTTTTTGTCGCGCGTGCCCCCACTTCATCCGCCTGCACCCGGTTGGGCCGATGGCCCCCTCCGCCGAACCCGGCGGGCGTAATCGGGGTGCTCGCTCGTTCTTTGCGCGGTGGGCCCTCTTGCGCTCTGGGATCGGACGGTCCTGCCGTTCGAAGATGGCGGGTTGCGAGGCAGCTTGCTCCCCGGGCCGTGAGGCCCGTGCGGAGCGCGGCAGTGAGCCAAACGGGTAACAGAGCGGGGAGCAACGCACCCCCGCGTACGTACTGGTGGTCGGCCACATTCCGGCCCGGCCACCCATCACACAGACACCACACAATGTACATCAGTGCGTCACGACTGTATCGCCCGGCATACCCCCGTATCGGACCCACTATCGATACACCGCAGCCCAGTCTACCCCCTCGGCCTGTCCCTTAAGTATAGGTACTTCCCTAAGCCACAAAGTACTCCACAACTGGGGGATTTAGACAAGTAAAGAGCCTACGAGTATCTAGAGATCATAAGGAATCCAAATAATGGGTCCAATCCCACAGATGACTGACCAACCAAGACTAATGGCCATAAATCTCTCGACCCCCATGTGTTTCCACAACAATACTTCCCCCTGGGGGGAGTTTTCGCCCTCGAAAACAAGTCCACAATCAATGTCCTCGATCGGCTACCCAATGGTAGACCTAACTGTGAAGCTAGTGTCACCTCAGGTATACTCCAATGACCATCTGTCTAGTCCCTCTGTGGAATTTCGGGATATGTTCCAGTGTACAAGAAAATCAACTGACCTTCTTGTTATTGGGACCTCTTCAGTACCACTGCAACAGCTGCTCATCTCAAAATCTCCAAGTCAGGTCTCTCCCATCACTATGTCGGATGTACACTCGTGTTCATCTTGAAAGCAGAAAAGATGAAATAATGCTACGACCTGTGTCCGAATACAACAGGTCAGCACGAGTGCTATCTACCTGTACACTAAGTGTCTCTGGTCGACCAGGAGTATCCGACTATCCACTACCTGACAAGTCTGATATAGAAATAGACAACATATGAGTCAGCTGTCCATCTAGGGATCGATATACATATACTGATAATCCTCTCTGTCTTAATCCCTCAGATGAATCTCTCCAAAGTATTTTTCCCTCTTTGAAACTGCAGTGTACCTTAGTCATTCCATCTCTAAATCCACCATGACAAGGTACCCCAATAAAAGATTTCTTGACTCCTCACTGCACGAATCGATCATAGTCCTCTATCTATCTCAGCCCAATCATCAATCAGTAAAGCATCGGTCTGGCCTCAACATCCGGTGTCCCATACCACTATCAGTCTTACCAGCACCAAGCCTCCCATCTCAAGGACTGAATAAAACTCAACTCCACTCAGATCTGAAGACAATGATATACAGATCATGCACCACTGTACTGAGTCAACAAAATCCCAACACCATGGAAACAAAATGAATAGCCGCAACTCCTCTCTCAAAAGAATAAAGGTGTCTGTAGCTCATTTTTTTTGTTTTTACCTCTCTCCCGGATCCAGAGCTCATAAAAGAATGACAGATAAAATCAACAAATTTTGTCCACTTCCTTCCCGTCTGTGCCCTCAGCCGGGATAGTCTCACCATAGGATGTTATGAAAATGATCCAGTATCCTCAAAAATTTCTCAATCAGACATATGGCGCCATTGTCCGACTGTCTTCCGGTCTGGGCCCAGCCAAATGTGGCCATGATTGTTAACATGGGAGCAAATATGAGCCTCCTCATGTCACAACCATCAATCTCAATATCAACCACACAGCCATAATGTCCGACCGTCATCAAAGCAATCTCCTCTAATCCAACTCAATATGCCTCAATTTCGATACAGGTACAATCTCAACCGCTGACTGCAACCGAGAAAGGACTCCTCGAGTGTGATCAAGTGGCCTCTACCTCAATAACCAACCACATCACAGAGCACCACTGATCTAATATGGGTCATCATTCCTGGATTCCAACACAGTCGTCGATACAGCAAAATGTACTCTGGGCGCTCTCTGTCGACCTCCTATTATGGGCCCGGAGGAAATGCAAACAATGCGCAGGGCGCCCCCATTTTTACCGACCAGGGGTTGGGCACTTCCTCTTACGAATACATAGCAACCGTCGATCACCTCTATATCCAAGAATGTATGTATGACCAATATCCTCCAATACCATCATACACTCAAGTAATCATCAGCCCACAGTACACACCAAATATAGATCATCGGTGCTAGCTCTACCCGTCACCGCTAACCACCATGCAAGTGGACGGGTCTGCCATCCTCTATAACCATCCACCGATTTTGACCTTGTGTCTCTGTACCTGAAGATGAGGATGCTGAGACTGGAAGCTATCTCTGTCCTCTGGCTCCCTGCTACATCCAGCAATGTCCAGCTACTTCCCCCTGGGGTGCATCGACCGTCCTCGGCGATGTCTATATGGCTCACTGCTAGCCGAGTACTCACATTCTCCAACTAGAGAATTGAGTGCACCAGTCAAATGCCCCCAGTTGCACCTAGGGCCTGCAACTGTCTGCCACGAGAGATAAAATCGAGTGCTGACACAGGACAAGTTTCTACTGATAACCTGGTATGTGAACATCATGATATCCCCTCACTGCTACCATCCTCACAACCCTCCTAGCAGTGAACTCAAGTAGGGATTCGCAACTCAAAAGAGGATGACCTTATGTCTCATGGAATCGACCAGCTGTTCCTGTCATATTCCTCTTGATCAAGTTTGAGTTGAAATCATATAATATGCCCTCACACTACCCCATGTCTCCAGCACTCCTGAGTGTCCTATCACAGTGGAACACTCTGATATACAATATAGAATTGGTGACATGCTCAGAACTGCTGGCTATGTGCAGAACCAACAATACCACAATGTCAACCAACTCTGGCACACCTGTGCAATATACCACTGCTAAAAGCCTGCAGAGCAATGGTTTTGAATCCGGCTCCTGGGTCTGAGGCCGCCCACAGCAATGAAGTCGGAACAGTCTCTATCCACTGAATCTGCAACATATGGGATCCTGTTGTGTAAACTACTAGGGGGTAGCCGGTTTACTCCAATTATTCACTGGGAAGTGATAATTGACATGAGATTGTACCTAGATGAGACAGAGGAGGCTGTTAGCTCTCTATAGGTCTTTGAATCATCCCAAACGGGTTAGCGGTAGAGGAGTTATGGCTTATTGAAGTTCCAGTACTTAAGGTTGGGCCCTTACCGTACTAGGGGATGAGATACTATCGATACGGGTACATTCGATACACTGTTCTGTCGATTGTGTACCGCTGCGTGTGGGGGTCATGTGACCGACCCCGCACGACAGCCTGTAATTCCATTGTGCCCACTCTCGCCTCCC
>CAJHUC010000107.1:0-21129 GCA_905146915.1 Ostreobium quekettii
GGCCAGAAAGCAGGATAGCGCGCTATGCCTGTGCATCACCGGCGGATTGCATCCGGCCATGCACAGGTTTTCGGCCAACAGATCATCCGAGGCCCCCCCAAACACCCCCCAACACCCCCCACGGCCCGGAATTTCCCGGCAAAGCAGGCGGTACTGAGGGCGTCGCCCTGGCCGATGGTATACCGTGTGGTATGCCTCACCTGCTGGCCGAGCAGGTGCTGGGTCCATACCCTCCGCCGTCTCCTGCCCCTGCCGCCACACGAGCCACCAACAGGAGGGCAACCAATTATGTGCGCAGTCACCGCCAAGGTCCGCTGTATGTGGACCCTGGCTGAGCCACGTTAGCAATCAACCCGATCCGCAGATTCGGAAATCAGTACTTACTGCATGGGCTCTGCTGTCATCCGCTGATTCGGTACACACGTCCACTATCATCCGCTAGATTAGCGGATGGGGTACGTGGCTTCCGGTCTGTAAGAGAATATCCGTTAAAACCCAAGCGGAATCCGCAGAGTCCGCTGATTGGGGCCAGCCGTCCGCTGCCATCCGTGCCACGTCAGCAACAGAGAAAGCGCGGTCCGCTAAATTAACGGATATTTAATGGAGGGCGCCCTCGTCCGCTATTAACGGATCCGGGTGGCCACCTCTATTCCACATTAGCGAATATTCCCCATACAACTTCTTTGCATTATCATTTCTGCCACGTTACCTGCCCTGGGCTTGTATTGCCAAAAACCCGCGCATAAGTCCATCAACTATCATGTATCACTAAGTCACATCAGCCGTCACCTTAGCACATACCACAAAATCAAAATACATGTCAGCAAAATTTGGATTATGTTCACCTGTTGTATTTTTACCATTTACTATTTTACCCATATTTGATTACCAATCTACTGCGATAGCCCACTGCTTGTATTTTACCAACATCTCATATCTCACCAAACACAAAATCCATACCCAATTCATCTCATCTCCATTCTACGGACTCACAATATCAGCACAATTAGGCATTTTATCCTCAAGATAGTTATACGTGCAAGGGGTAAGTGAGGAAGCATCTCCCTCCTTCTAGCAACTTTCAAGAGGGTTGGCGATCTCAAATCACCTAGAATCTTGAGGTAAGTCCAATTTGAACCCATTCTCATATCAAAGAAGTTGTTGGAAGCTCAGCTTCTCCCGGGCCGGGAGTCCTGGTATCATATTATGAATAGTGCTCAAGATATTTATTATTGGAATATGAAGTGTATGGGTACAATGACAATGCATTAGGGCACCGGTGTGGGTGCCATGACACAGATTGTTTCTGCACCAGTGACCCACGAGTTGGTCATTGTACTTATGTGGTGAGTGCGGTGTAGTAATGACCCCCTTTCTCGCGCAAGCAGACTGCTCCCACGACCCAACCACGCGACCTTGGCCGACCTGGCCGGCGGAGCCCGCGAGCTCGCCTGTCCCCGAGTATACCGCCACGAGCACCGTGCCCAGCACGCGTAGTCTGACCATTCAGACCTGGCGGAGGTGGAGCATCGAGCGGCTAACCACCACGCGCATTGGAGGTCCCCTCGAGGTGGCGGGGGCCCGAAGGGAAGCCAACAATTTTAAGCTTTGGAGCCGGAATTTCAATGTGCCAAGCATGCGAGGATGAGCGCCGGGAGCACAGCAACATGGCCAAACAGAGCGGCCTGCGGGGTCTGAGAAAGGAGGCCACATCTAAGGCCGATTGCGGCTCGAACTGGCCGAGCCAAGAAGACGGTTTTCAGTGGGTCAGTGTTGTATAAATGGGCGGTCATTAGGGGTTAATAAACTGCATGGGCATACAATGTGAGAATCGGAACTGTATCGGAATACGGAAAGAAAGGTTGTATATTTGTCATTTTGGGGCGTATCGTAGTTATCGATACAGTACGGTGGATACGGGAGAGATACGGTTATGATGCGGTATCGATATGGTGAGGTGTCTGGCCAACGGATGTTAAGGCCGCGACCCCTCTTGCCCTGTGAACCTCCAACCATATAAGGCCAATTGCACTGCACAAATGTGTCTCTGAGCCAGCCAATGTCGGCTGCGCTATGCCAAGTGTCCGAGTGTCCTGACCCAAGGCGGAGTGCGTACGTGATCCCGTGTGCGTCGATTTGGGGATCTGCGACCCGGGGCGAGTTGTTGGCCCACCAAGGGCGCGAGAGGCGCCTAACCACCATGCTTCCATCCTGCACCAACAGTTGGTTTTGGAGCCTACACGGAGCATCGCCAAGACCACGAGAGCTCTCTGGCTTTGTTGGAAAGCACAACAAGCAAGCAACAACCGATGGCAAGGATCCCATCGTGGCGGATTCAGGTCCAAGGTAACACGAAGCCAAGCATCGAGTGAATCGCCACAGGGAATCTGACCCGCGCAATCCGGGCCGTGTGCGCCAAAGGCTTCCGCGACGTGGGGATCCCTGTTTGAGGCAAGTTGGAGTGAGCGCGCTGTGCTGTGAGGGTTGAGGCGCAGCACCAAGAGTGGCGCAACAGGATTCGAGAAGCATCCACCGGATTTGTCAACCCGGCTGCCCAATAGCGACCTCAATCTGGGGGGGCTGTGTGATAGCGACCTCCAGCACCTAAACTGCATCGAGTTTGACCCGCGCCTATAACCGCAACATGTGGCCATCCAAGGAAGTGAAGCAGAGCCACTTGGGCCACAACCTAAGGCAGAGCAGAGCTTCGCGACCGCAACGACCACATCAGATCAAGCATCTGCGCTTGGCCAGTGAGCTAGAGACCCAGTGTTGGTGCAGGATGGAAGCGTGGTGGTCAGGCACCTCTCGCACCCTTGGTGGGCCAATAACTCGCCCCGGGTTGCAGATCCCCGAATCGACGCACGCGGGATCGCGCACGCACTCTGCCTCGGGTCAGGACACTCGGACTCACAGCACAACGCAGTTGACGTTGGCTGGCTCGGGGACACACTCGTGCAGTGCGAAAGATCTTACACGGTTGGAGGAAAAGAAGGCATAAACCACTGGTCCGTGGCCTTACATCCAACGGCTGGCGCCACTCAAGATAATGGTTTTTATTAAGCCAATTTAACTCATTAATTCACAAAATCTCCGGGTCGGCCAGGAGCGCACCCCCGGACCCCGCGAGGAGGGAAAGTGACCCTCCATCCGTATTCAAGCACATATCCAAAGGCACAAACTCCCAGGTCTCTTATGCCTAAATAAACCTGCCGTCAATACACAACAATTAACCGCTAATGGCTGCCCGTGTATACAACAACCACTCCAGGGTGCTCGGCCTCGGGCGTTGACATGCAGTCTTCACTCATACTCCTCATAGGCTGGTCGGGTCCTTGGATGGCTGGCCCTCCTCCAAAAGCTGGCGCAACTCCTGTTGGTCAAAATCACCAACCTTCTGCCAGATTGCTTCCTTCAGGGGCTTGTCTACCCAAATAATGTGGTATTGGGTGACCACTCGGTTCCTCTCTCGAATCTTCCTCCAGCGGACGAGTCGGTCAATATCAGGCCCCTCTTTGTCATCCGCATCCAGGGCAAGGAATTCGTCGTCCTCCTCTTCTGCAGGCTCCTCATGTGCAGGTTCAAAGACGCCGGCTCGGAACGGCTTCAGGAGAGAGACATGGAACACGTTATGTCTCCTCCAACCTGCAGGCACCCTAAGTGCATACGCTACGCATCCATACCTAGCGATCACGCAAAAAGATCTAACAAACTTTTGCTACAGCTTATTTGGAGTTCCCTGACAATGCATGTTTACAGTGGAGACCAACACAAAGTCTCCCACTGCATACTCCACTTCCCTTCGTCCACGATCATAACGAGCCTTGGCCTATGCATTGGTTCGCTAGACGTTGTCTTGTGACTTCTTGAACACGTTGTCCATTCTGTTGAGGAACTGACTAACTGACTCGTTCAGAATGAACCGTCAATCTCTGAGGAAGATCTAAGGTGTAGTTGGCTCAAACCCATAGTTGAGAAAGAATGGGCCGTACCCCGTGCTGCAGTTGGGGTAAGCATTCAGAATGAATTCAACCATAGGTAGAAAGAAGCAAATTCCATTCCATGACCTCTTTCAGCTGGTGGATCAAATAGCGTATTACCTGTTCTACCGTCTAATTTGTCCTCTCAACAAGCCCTTGTGTCTGGGGGTGGTACATTGTTGAAAACCGCAGATCTGTCCCAAGGTTCCGCCACAATACCCTCTAGAACATCCCTGTGAACTGCACATCTCGATCACTGTGTATGGCCTTCGGTACACCGTGCAGACAGCCCACACTGCTCCAATACAGGTTGGCAACATCCCTTGCACTCATTGTCTCCTTGCACGGGACCAAATGTACCATTTTGGTTGCTTGATCAATGGTTATCATAATGCCATCATTCCCAAGTGCAGTCACTGGTAGTTTGAGGATAAAGTCGATCATAACCTCCTACCATTTCTCTTGTCATAACTGAAGGTTCTGTAGGCGTCCCCCACTTCTGGTGTGGTCACCCTTTTTGATCTGACATACAGGGCACTCCTCAATGTATGCCCTAACATCCTTACTCATGCCAGCCCAATAGAAATGAGACTTAGCACAATAGAAATGGAACTTGGCATAATAGAAGTGGGACTTGGCAAGCTCCACCATCCTGGTATAACCTGGGTGCCCAACATATGGCACCGTATGGAGCTCCCTGAGTAACTTCCGTTTAATGTCTGTCGAATTGGGAATCACTGTCTTCCAGTATCTGCCATCATCAACACCCCCTTGGTGCACTTTTAAGAAACCACACCGTAGACGGTACTTCAGAGACCCCATCAAGACTTCCTAGATCTCGTTTTCCAAACGTGATATGATGTCGGCGTATGGATCTTCAGACCTCAGTAAATTCATCATATCACGAAGCAGTGAATTGTCCACTATGACACTCGCCCTGGTCACCATCAATTTCGGTATGGACTTTGGAAAGAAGAAGTCCTCGGAGTCCTGCTCACCCTCCAAGAATGAATGACGAAATTGGGCATCCCCAGATGCCTCCCCTCCAAGCTCTCCTGCTGCCATGATATCCGCAGTATTCCCCTGTGTTGTATCTTCCATAGGCTTGTGTCTGAACATATGTGTCAACGCCTTTCTGATATCCTCATCAGACGCATCCTCTTTCACCCTCAGCAATTCCAGCAAGTCCTTGTCCTGAGCTTTCGACACATCTGCAGCACCTCTCTCTGAGTCCTAATGACGCCTAGACAATCCATCTATTGGGTTTGTCTTCCCAGGGATATGCTCAATCGAATAGTCATAAGACTGCATCACGCTGATCTATTTCTAGATATGTCGATTGGTTGAGGCTTGATTCGGTAAGTGCCTCAAGCTGCTGTGATCGCTCTGGACAACAAAGTGACCATTGTCGAAGTATGGGCGCCACAATCCAATGGCCCACACTATTGCTAACAGCTCCCTCTCGTAGGCGCTGTAGCGACACTCTGCGGGGATGAACTTTCGACTGGTATAGGCGACTGGCTGGATCCCCTCTCCAAAGTCCTGTTGGAGTATAGCACCTGTGGACACGAGACTTGCATTTGTGGTTACTACAAACTCCTTTGTAAAGTCCGGGATCCTCAAAACAGGTGCCGTTACCAATGCCACCTTGATCTAAATTAATGCTTGCTCTTGTTCATCTTCCCACTACCACTTTATGTTGTTCTTGGTGAGGTCGGTTAGCAGTTTGGCGACCAGGCTGAAGTTCCTGATGAATTGCTTGTAGTACGATGCTAACCCCAAAAATGACCTCACGTCCCTCACACTTTCTGGCGTTGGCCACTCCACCATGACACGGACCTTTTCTGGGTCTGTCGAGATGCCATCCTTGGAAATTCGAAACCCAAGGTACTCTACTTCCTCTTTGATGAAGTCGCACTTATGCAATCTGCCGTAGAGCTTAGCATCTCGCAACCGCCTCAATGCAATGTCTAAGTGCCTCCAGTGATCGTCCAACATCTCGCTGAATATAAGAATGTCGTCCAAATAAACGAGGACGAAGTCATTGATTTCTCCCTCAAACACGCTGTTGATCAGCCTCTGAAAAGTGGCTGGCGTGTTCGTGCACCCGAAAGGCATGACGATGAACTCGTACGACCCCCGGTTGGTCCGGAAAGCCGTCTTGGCTATATCCCCCCTGGCCACCCCAATCTGATGGTAGCCAGATGCCAAGTCGAGTTTTGTAAAAAATTTGGCTCACCCCAGCCTGTCCAGCAACTCGTCAATGCGGGGGATCGGGAACCGATCCTTGACTGTATCCTTATTGAGTGCTCGGCAATCAATGCACATTCGCCACATTCTGTGTTTCTTGGGGACAAACAGAATTGGCGTACCCCATGGACATGTAGAAGGACGAATGAACCCCTGGTCCAGCAGGTCACGAATCTGCTTTTCCAGTTCATCCTGTTCCTTTTGGCCTAGCTTGTATGGAGGCTTCGCCTTGGGAACCGCTCTATCCACCAGCTCAATCTTGTGCTGTACTACTCTCTCTGGTGGTGCTCCCTTGGGTAGTGCATCGGGGAAAACAGACTGATACTGCTTCAAAATTTCCCTCAATTTGTCTCTCTGTTCTACCTGCAACTCGTTCAGGGCAGTCTCCCTTTGGTCCTCAACCGCCTTGAAATCCTCTTGATGTTTTGGACCTTGTTCCCACATTAATTTCTTGTGTTGGAGAGTCGTCATCCCTTTGTTCTGATCGTCTGGAGATTCCGCCTTATCGTTTGCTGGTTTGATGATTGCGCAAAAAGCAGGTGTTTGCCGACTCAAGGTGAGAATACAGGCAAACTGCTTGTTTGACACCAGAACCCTTTGAGAAGCTAATTTAGACTTGGGCAGCCTAGCTGGCTCGTCTGGTGCACATAGTCTCATTCTTGCCACTCTCTTCTTTCGTTTGGTCAAAATTGGTGTTCCGCTGTGGTTCTCCGCCGATTGATATGTGGTTGCCTGTCCCACCGTCACCTCCTGTTCCACGGGCTGATCCAATGATAGGGCGTTTACCCCCCCCTTTCAGATTGTCCTTGGCCCTCCAAGGCAGGCTAGATAGTGCATACCGCCAGAATATAGGAGTAGTGAGAACCTCAAGACTTGAACAAAAACTTGGGTCCCGCATAGTGTCCAGATCGGCGTCTTGGATCACCTTCACTGTCCCTGGCGACTCTGTCGATGCGATCCATTGTCCTCGGACAGCGGACATATGGTCGTCACTCGTGAATAATATTTGAGGTACCGTCCAATCAATCAACGGGTTTACCCTCTGTAGCTAGTTCATCCCCAGAACCAAGTCCACCCCATGTAGAAGCTCGGTGACAGTGAAGTCCATGCAAAAAGAATGAACCCCAACAGAAAATAGCACGGCAGGTGCTTTGCCAGCAGATAATATCTGTGTCCCATCCGCCAGCTCCAAGAATGTATTGGATGCCATACAATTTATTCCAGCTGCCAGCTTTATGTCAGGGGACATATAACAACGTGTTGCCCCTAAATCAACCAAGACATGCACCCTATGTCCATACAGCTGTGCCGGCACGATCAGCAAGATGCCATCCTCCTGTGACCATTGTGTAGAGGGAACAGTGGGTGGATCTTGAGGATCCACAGCAACCCACTGCTATGCCGTATCCAACTCTTGAGCCTCCGGCTGCTCAGATGTACTGTTGCACTTCACCCGTGCAACAGTCATTGTCAATTGAGTGTGAGTTCCATACAAAGTTGTTGTTGCCAACAAGCTGTGGAGTCCCACATGTCTGGTCTGAGGGTCCTGCCTGGTACCACCTTGCTGATTCACCAATTTCAGCAGGCCCTGTTCCACTTCACGGCGTCCAATCAAGAGACGGTGTTTGCCCCGTCGGTTTGCACGTCTAACCGACTTTTGCATTTGCTTCTTCTGGTGCAGCCCCTCATGCTGCGATGGAGAACACCGTTGGTCTATCTGGCCAGATGTTGCCTTGGCTCTAGCCTTGGCGCGTCTTTGTCGTTCACTCCTCTTGAACGATGCGTCTCCCCTCTTGATTGCCACTTGATCCTTCGTGCTACTGACAGTGCCTGATATCACTAAGGTCACTGTCCTTCCCAGCAACTCACTATACCCAGAACAAAAACATATTTTTGTTTTGTTTGAGCGTTTTCTTGAGATCGGTAACCACACACGCCCACTCCAAGAACCAGCCTGAGCGAGAGTGGGCTCAGCTAGTTTTTTCGTGAGGGCAGGTCTTCCGGCCGTGCTGGTTGCTGGCTAGCACCCTGGGAACCCTGAGCTCGAACTGCAGCAAGCTGCGCTTGCAAAGTTCCGATCTTGGCCTTCATATCGTTGGCAAACTTGCGGCACTCTGATTTCTTGTGTCCATATGCCTGGCAATAGTAGCACTGCATCTTGGACTTGTCCGACTCTCCTTTCTTCTTGCCGCTGTTGCCACTTTGATTCCCCTTGTTGTTATTCCCCGATGATGGCTGAAAATGTCTAGTTTGTTTTCCACCTCCACCAGATCCTGACGCACCTCCAGACCGCTTTTGGTTCTTGCCCTTGCCTTTTGGAACCCTTGAATTCTGTCCACTTGGGTTCTGTGAGCTGGAACCCTTCCCATCGTGCCTGCAAAACTGGTGCGCGATGTCGAGTTCTCCCATAAGGGAGATGGCTTCCTAAAGGGTCCTCGGTTTCAGTGCCATCACACGTTCGCCATAAGGGGGGTTGAGTCCGAAAACCCAGTCATCCATTGCGACGGCGTCACTGTAGCTCCCCGCTGGCAACCGGGCAAGCAACGACTTGTACCGCAATGCGTACTCACGGTAGTCCTCGCCTGGCTTCTGGCGCAGATTGCGAATTTCTGCGTGAGCTTGATGTTCTCGCAATGCCAATGAAAATGCTTCCTTCAACAGCATCTTCATCTTGGCGATTGTCGTTGGTTGGTGACCTCCGTGCAATTTCATCTCCACCTCCCACCAATCCCTCGCAAAGCCAGTCAGCATCAACACCAGATATGCGACTCTGTCCTCGTCGCTCGGCTTTGTCAAAGTGAAGTAATCCTCGATATGGTGCAACCAGATATCCACATCTTGGTCTTTGCGTCCACTGAACGCTGGGGGCTCCTTGGGCTTCATCTGGATCTGCAGCTTGGGTCCAAATGTCAAACCAGAGGTGGATGTTTGTCGCTGAGCTTGGACCCTCGTCAATTCTTGGTATCCGCTCAACAACTCCCTCTGCTGTTCTATCAATCGGTTCACCTCCAGATTTGGTGCACCGGAGCCTGAAGCAGCTTGCGCATTCAGCATCTGTGATTGGGCAGCTGTGTCCACCTGCACCTTTTGCACTGCCTCGGTCAGATTTGCAGTTCTGGCCTTTTCCTCCTGGAGCTGCCTCTCCATCTCTGCCACCCTGCCTCTCTCAG
The DNA here is from genome assembly GCA_905146915.1 of Ostreobium quekettii. Lineage (NCBI taxonomy): Eukaryota > Viridiplantae > Chlorophyta > Ulvophyceae > Bryopsidales > Ostreobiaceae > Ostreobium > Ostreobium quekettii. The sequence goes on from CAJHUC010000107.1 coordinate 9,401, forward strand.
TCTGCAGCTGCTCGTATACCGCTACCACGTTATCATTACTCTGCTTCAGCTGCTCCTGAGTTCTGACCAAAAGATTGTGCAGCTCTTGCACCAAGCGCTTGGAGTCTTCCTGCATTTCCTTCATGGACTCCATTTGCTTTTTCATCTCGCCCATTTTCTCCATCTGTTTCTTTATCAGCAACTCTGTATGACGGAGTGCCTCAATTCCTGTGGAGTGTGCCTCTAATGCAACACTCTGGGCTTGTACCCCAATGGACGCTGCCTGTTGTGCCCAGTGCAATGCGGCACTATTGCTCTACTGTGCATGCTCTGCTTGTGCAGATGTCTCAGCACCCATCGCCTCAAACTGTCTGACAGTCGCATCCACACTGTGCTGAATATGGTGTGACGTGTACTGCTTGGAATGCTCAATAGCACGATCAGCGTCTGCGAGGGCTCTGGAAACTTCCTCCCGCATGCTTGCCAACTATCGACTCGTTGCCTCAGACTGCTGCTCAAGTGTCTGTGCCAGCGATTGCGCATCCTGCCGGGAAACAAAACTCGCAGCTCCATGTTCTGCAGATGTCCCAACGAGCGTCACTGATGGTGCGGTTGGCCCTTGTCTAGCAACAAACGTTAAGGGTAACCATGTCCCATCACTGGCATGTGCAGAGGCTGCAGTGTCCTGTAGTATACTGGAATCCAAAACGATGGTAGACGGGACAGATCCTGCCTGTCCCACTAGCACGGTAGGTGCAAGGGACTAGAGGTGGCCACCCGGATCCGTTAATAGTGGACGGGGGCTGCCGTCTGCTAATATCCGTTAATTTAGCGGACCCCGCCCTCTCTGTTGTTGACGTGGCATGGATGGCAGCGGACGGCTGGCCCCAATCAGCGGACTCTGCGGATTCCGCTTGGGTGTTAACGGATATTCTCTTACGGACCGGAAGCCACGTACCCCATCCGCTAATATAGCGGATGACAGCGGACGTGTGTACCGAATCAGCAGATGACAGCAGAGCCCATGCAGTAAGTACTGATTTCGGAATCTGCGGATCTGGTTGATTGCCAGCGTGGCTCAGCCAGGGTCCACATACAGCGGACCTTGGCTGTGACTGCGCACATATTTTGTTGCCCTCCTGTTGCCATCCGCCGTGTCCAACCCCCCTGCTGCCCCACGCTTGGTTCATGGACCCAGCAGGTGAGGCATACCGCGCTCTCCTGCTTCAAGCCGCAGCATGGGCAAGGCAAGGGGACGCCATTAGTACCGCCGCCATGGCGGGAAATGCCGGGCCGCGCTGGGGAAGGGGGGTGTCGGATGATCTGTTGGCTGAAAACCTGTGTGTGGCCGGATTCAATCCGCCGGTGATGCACAGGCATAGCGCGCTATCCTGCTTTGTGGCGGGGGAGCAATGCCTCGGTACCACCTGCTTTGTGGCCGGGGAAATTCGAACCATGGGGGTGTTGGGGGTTCTCGGATGATGCGTTGGCGAAAACCTCGTGTGGCGGATTCAATCCGCCCGTTGATCTGTGAGCATAGCGCTGTATCTGCTGGCACAGGCAATACCTCATGCACTGGCCGTGGCGAGAATTCGAGCCGTGGGGGGTGTTGGGGGATTCGGATGTCGTTGGCAGCCTGTGTGGCGGATATCCGCGGTGAGAAACCTGAAAGTACAACGCGCCTCTGCTTTGTGGCGAGGGGGCAATGCCCTCGATGCACCATATGCGGCACGAGAAGTATTCGAGCACGTGGGGAGGTGTGTGGGGGCCGGATGATCATTGGTGAAAGCATGTGTGGCCGGATTCAATCCGCCGGTGATGCACAGGCATAGCGCGCTATCCTGCTTTGTGGCCAGGGCAACGCCCTCAATGCCGCCTGCTGTGGTGGGAAATTCTGGGCCGTGGGGAGTGGCACATGGCCACCAACCTAGTGGCACATGGGCGGGTGGGAAGATCATGGCCGGGGATTGACTTCATTTTGGGATTTTGCCTGCGACCCTCACCACCTGTGTTACTGTATTCGTAGAGTCCTCAGGCGCTACCAATGCTGAAATAGAAAGCAAGCAGGGGCGCCTTGAACACGATGGACATGTAGGTGCGGTGGACGTGTACCTCTGTGTAGCAAGCCTGAGTGCCGCCTATTGTGGCTGTGTGCTGTGGTTGGTGGCAGTACCCACCGTCGCATGGCTGGGGAAACCTTGGCAGTTTGTTCCTTCCATGTGGCCATGCATTGCACAGGGTGCACCACTTGTCGCTGCAATACACATCGTCTTTGCTTAGATGCCACCAGCATTATTTGGCAGTACCCGCCGTCACTTGGCTGGGGAAACCTCGTCCCTTTCAGGGGGCCGTGCATTGTACAGGGTGGTGTTGCATTTCCCTACAATACCTATTGTCTTTGCTTTGCTGGTACCACGGTCATGAGTACACCCGCCATCACATTGAAACAACGTGTGTTAGGTCGGGCGGCCACGACGAGGGCAACGATTACAACAATAGTCCCGAAAAGCGCCCGGCCTTGAACACAAGAGAGAGGAAAGAGCGTCACCGGGGGTGAAAGAAATCCCGGCGACAGATAGAAGCTTCTGGTCGGGGAAAGGCCCGAGAAACTCCTGTGAGATAAGATTAAGAGGAAATACAAAGAGGGTTGGGTAGCCTGCCCTCTCCCGGGGAATTATGGCGGCCATCTGGGGACATCTTACCCCAGGACCAAAACCCGGTCTTCTGCCTGGCGGATACGTGCTTGATGAGGCAGAAGAACCTTACTGATTCTTGAAGGAACTCTTTCTGAAAATGAAGAACTGGTCTTGGGAGAATAGCGGCGTTCGCGGCGGGAATGCAAGTGGATATGAATCGCCGGGCTGCTTATGAAACACTTCAGTGCGCGGCTATCATAGATTTGGTGCTGCACCGGGGGGAGCACATGGTGGGGTACAAGTCTATTAGCAGAAAATATAGAATAACTCAACCGTCGTTAAGACGCCTGGAAGAAAGACTCCTTGAAGACGATTTTTTTTCACAGGTTGGGTGGGAGTTCAATGTCATGGACTCCGGCCTCCTAACAGGGAGTGACACGGAGACTTCCTCCGATGGGGATTAGGTTTTTTTTAACAAAACAACTTGTCTGATTGTGAGGTGAAGTCCAAGTACCGCCTGCCACTGGCGAGGAAGGTGACATTCACTAAACAGTCCATGGCTGTGAGACACTTTTCTGCCTTTATTTCACACAAGAAAGTGTCCTCAGACCGTCCTTGTAACATCTGAAATCCGTCGTCGAATATATGTTGCTTCGGTTATTTACGCAATGGACGTGTGCGCCAGGCTCTGTTGGCAGCGATGGTGGTGCTGACCTCGCAGCATTTGTTGCTGAGCGAGGAGTCCCAGACGCACATGATGTTCCTGTTGGGAGGGGTGTGTTGAGCTCTTCGGACACTGATTCGCTTGGAGGTGCATCGCCAAGTTCGAGTGTCGTTGTGGTGGAGGATGTGCCACAGCGGAGGAAGCGAGGTGGCAGATGGCAGAGAGTGGATGGTCGCAGCAGAAGCTAGCGCATCGATGCAAGAAGGGGGGGAAGGGAGGGAAGGGAGGGAAGTAGTGACTTTGGATTCCAAAGTTTGGATCACCACCGGTGACCACCCTCGTTGCCCCGGCGTGGAAACTGTGGAGTACCACTGCAATGAGGGTGCGGTACCATAGAGATAGAAGATAAGATATCATGACTTGTAATATTCCGTTGTCCTGTGTTGAAGTGCACACCTTGAACACACTATGTTGGAGGGGTGGATGAACTTTGGGTATCATATAGATAGAAGAAAATTTTATTCAAGAAATGCGTCCCAACAACTACTGCGATTGGTGGATAGACTTTACAGTCGCTGCCCTGGCGTGGAAACTTCTGGAGTACCGCCGCAGTGAGGGTGCGATAGGCAGAGATGGAAGATAACAAATCACGACTCATACTATTCGTTGCCCGTTTTCATGTATGTTGAACTGTTGAACTTCGACGTACTATGTTGGAATGGTGGATGAACCTAGGGTATCATATAGATAGAAGAGAATTTCTGTGAGAAATGTGTCCAATCGCTAACTGCAATTGGTGGATAGGCTTTACACTCGCTGTCCTGGCGTGGAAACTGTGGAGTACCGCCGCAGCAACCCATCGTAATTCGAGTTGCTGCAAAATGGAAACCCCTTGGCAACTTCGCCTCGACCTTGCCGTGGCTGGAAAGCAAGTACCTATGGGTAATAACGAACCAAAATTATTAATCAACGAATATTTTGTTGCGGACCGGACGCCGCACATGTCATCCGTTAATTTAACGGCAAATAATGGTGAAGAAAAAGTGAGAGCCGGATTCTGCGGACGGCAGTACGGCAAATAGTGAACCGGATATTACCGGACGAATATCACACTCAGTTTTACGGACCAGACTTAACAGACCGGACGGCACCCAAGTGTGGCCACCTCTACAAGGGACACCTCCCCATCCACATCCATCCCCGGATCCACTGCCAGCACTGTCGACGATCTAGCCTGGCTGTCACGATCCATAATCCCAGCGATGATGCTCCCGAAGAAATAACAACCGTCACAATGAAAAAGGGCAGCTCCCAGTGAAGATGCAGAAAAATCAAACTTGTAGACCTGATCTTTGACCTCCCTTGGTAGCCTGTCCTACTAAGAAAAGCTTGTCCCAGTCCCATTTCCCAGCCTTGCCTTTTCTTCCCCCTAGTCTTTTACCTACAGCGGGAAGCTAGCTAAGCCTGAATTGCTATGTTCCCCAATTGGGCGCTGGCACTTTTCCAACCTAGAGTGTTTGGCAGTAGGCCTGATGATGCACACCCAGCACCGTGCAGTTTCCTGGGTGGGCCAGTCCCAGTACGCTGCAACTAACATATGTCCCCACTTCCCCTAAGGGGCACTAAGAGAAATCCCAATCTGCCCCGGGGTGCTTCCCCATAGTGCAAGGCAGTGGGGTCCTAAATGTCGGTATGGAACCACGCAGGGACGATTCAAGAAAATTCTTGCGCGCATGCTCAACCCGGTGCCTAGCACCCGTCACCGCAAACCTGGGTCTCTGACTCGCTGGCCGAGTACAGATTCCTGATCTGATGTAGTCGCGGCGGTCGCGAAGCTCTGCTCTGCCTTGGGTTGCGGCCCAGGTGGCTCTGCTTCACTTCCTTGGACGGCCACACATTACGGTCCATAGGTGCGGGTCAAACTCGATGCAGTTCAGGCGCTGGGGGTCGCTATCACACAGCCCCCCCGGATTGTGGTCGCTATTGGGAAGCTAGGCTGACAAATCCAGTGGATGCTTCTCGAATCCGGCCCCCCCTGGTGCGCCACTCCTGGTGCTGCGCCTCGACCCTCACAGCACGGCGCGCTCACTCCAACTTGCCCCAAACAGCAATCCCCATGTCGCGGAAGCCTTCGGCGCACACGGCCCGGATTGCGCGGGTCAGATTCCCCACAGCGATTCACTCGATGCTTGGCTCCGCGTTACCTCGGACTGGAATCCGCCATGATGGGACCCTTGCCACCGGTCGCTGCTTGCTTACTGTGCCTTCCTGCAAAGCCAGAGAGCTCTCGCGGTCTTGGCGATGCTCCGTGCAGGCTCCGAAACCAATTGTTGGCGCAGGATTGGAAGCGTGGTGGTCAGGCGCCTCTCGCGCCCTTGGTGGGCCAACAGCTCGCCCTGGGTCGCAGATCCCCGGGTCGTCGCACGCGGGATCGCGCGCACACTCTGCCTTGTGTCCGGACACACGGCACTCGACACAGCTCAGCCGACGTTGGCTGGCTTGGGGGCACTCCCATGCAGTGCAACGGATTACACGGATTGGAGGTTCACTGGGCAAAAAGGGTCGCGGCCTTACATCCATGGCCAGACACCTCACCATATCGGATCGCATCGTAACCGTATCTCACCCGTATCCACCGTACCGTACCGATAACTACGATACGCCCCAAAATATGGCAGACAAACAAGCAAACAACCTTTCCTTTTGTGTTCCGATACTGTTCCGATTCTTAAACCGTATGCCCATTCCGCTCATTAACCCCTAATGACTGCCCGTTTATACAACAGGCGATCCTGATTGCTTGCTTGTGCGCCGGTGGAGAGTGCTTTGGAGTGCTGTGTGATCGACCCGAACGTGCCGATGGGCTCTCAGGATGCTAAGATGGGGGGAGAGTCCACCCCCAACAGCCACGGGAGCGTGCAGGGGCCGCGTGCCTCCGATGGTTCCAGAATTGCTGACGTGGATGGGGCAACATTGGGGTGTATCTCCGCTAGAGGTGGGCACCCGGATCCGTTAATAGCGGACAGAGGTTAATTTCCGTTAATTTTCCGTTAATTAACGGAAAATAACGAAAAAAGACAAAAATCAACCAAAAATTAATGGATTTTTGCATTTTTTTGGGGATTTTTGGGTTTTAGTCATACTTATAGTTTATGGAATTCGCTATTAGAGAGTATGTTTGTATTTTATTTCAACCTATGCATACTAGATTTTTATCTAGCCACAATTGTTGTGATTTTTTGGGGGGGTTTTCGATTTTTTTGGATTTTTTTTGTTTTTTCTGAATTTTTCTCCCTTTTTCTTTAACGGAATTTAACGGACAGCTGATAAAAATTAACGAATAAAATTTAACGGACCGGATGGCATCTTTGAGTGGCCACCTCTAATCTCCGCACCCTCGATGATGGGGGCGGACTGCGATACGACGCCGCGTCACTTTATGATGGACCCACATTTTGCGGAGTCAGTAGTGATGGGCACAACGAAAAGCACGGCCACGGGATCACAATCGCGGGGCGCAGTCGACCCTGTATCGTGATATCAGGATACAATGCAGAAGGTGCGATCGCAATCGGGGCCAGTAGCACCCAATGATGATACGGGGAGTACTACGGCGATACGACCAAGTGCGCGATTAACGCCGGGAACTCAATTCTCATGGGCGAGCAAGATCTGGCGGATGTGGGAGAGTTCTGTCAAACTGCGAGGCGATCGCCATCTCGTACAATGGAGCGATCGGTGGCAACGATGCGTGGGATAGTTCAGGAGGCAGAGAGTCGGATGGAGGCCTTGGCGCAAAGTAATGCACGGGGAATGGACGAGACCCGAAGAGCATCTGAGGAGGCTTTGGAAACCATTCGTCAGGTCCAAGAGGAGTCCCACCATTCTCGGCAGTCCCTCCAATCGTAGATGGACCAGGTTTATCAACATCAACAGCAAGTTCAGGGTAGTGTGGCCACCTTGCAAGATCAACTGACAGAGACCCGCAAAGAAGCCACGTATCAATCTTCAGTTCAGGACTTCAACCATTGGACCGAGTAGGCGACAGTTCAGATATCCATGGCTCAGCAGATGCACCAGCAGAATAGGCAGATGTAGGCAATACTGAAACAACTGCAGGAGGAAATCGCCAAGCTCAAAATTGACCGAGTCGATAAGGACGCCCAAATTCAGGAGTTGAATAAGGCAGTGCAAGACGAACGCACTGCACGAGGTGAGCTACAACAATTTATTGATGAGTCGTTCGATCAGCTACAGCCTGCAGATTTGATGGAGATGGATGAGCAGGCAGGGTTATTTGTAACTGATCAGGGTGGTCCTGTGATAATGGAACACATTTTGGGCGGAACGCAAGTTCCCCCTGCCTCGTATGTGGATCATTCATTGCCTATTTCATCTCCTGCCATTCTGCATCCTAGAGTGCCTGGAGTACCCGTTGGGCAGGCACAAAGGGCTATTTCTCAGAATACCATGTCTGCTGCAATTAATGGGGCTGGATTACTTGCGAGTGCCTTAAAGGATGATCCTCGTGTTGGAAACCCTGCCAGTATTATGCCGGTAAAGATAGAGGCACCCGTGATGCCTCAGGGAGGTGCAGGATCTTCAATAATACCAGTAGGGCCAATTGGCCCTAGTGCAAGCAATGTAGGGGTGCCTGTGACGCCTTTGAGATGGCAGGTTCCAGTAGCATCAGTACCCACAGGGACAGGTGTTAACCCGATGGAGCAGGCCAGATTGCCCTCTCCAAGACCTCAAGTGCCCATACGAACAGTCCAACAGTACCCAATGTGGCCAAAGACAGAACAGGCTCAACAACCCCAGCGACCTCTACCTCCGGTGATGCCCTTTGTTACAGCACAGCTGAAGCCAAGAGAACCACCTTTTTATAAGGGTGGCATGAACGAGGACATAGTTGCATGGTCCTCTACCCTTCGTGGTTATTGCCATCTCTTGCAAACAAGTGATGAGCAAAGTGTGGCCTTTGCCGCCACCCTCCTCCAAGATAATGCACGCGTTTGGTGGGATTCCCATCTCCATCAAATGGGAGGAGTATGTCCAACAACGCTCGAAGAGCTCATCACCTTGCTATAGGAGCGATTCCAATCCCCAATGCATGAGAAAGCTGCGAGGACCCAGCTGTGGAGCATTGCGCAGCGAGCCGGTGAAACTGTGCATGCATTTGCTACACGATTTTAAAACTTGCTTCAGCACCTGTCTACCTACGACGAGGAGGACATGACAGAGCGCTTCATCCGGGCATTGTTGCCGGCATTGCGGATACTTGTGGCCCAGCGAGAGCCACAGGATTTGTTGGAGACAATCCGCATCGCCGAGCACCTGGAGTTGCTGACGGCATCGTACATAAGCCGTGGAGCAAGTGCATCATCATCTCAGCAGGGGCGATCGCACAATGGACAAGCGCAAGCGTCTGGAGGTCGGCAATAGAGTAGGGGCAGCCAACAGCATCAGAGCAACCGGGTTGGACAAGGCAGAGGCCAAGGTCGTGGAAATGCTGGAAATTGCATCAGGTGCTACGAATGTGGACGATTGGGACACACAACTGCAAGTTGTCCCATGTGCATTCAAGGTCAACAACAGCAGCAGAATAGAGGAGGCGCAAGAGGCCAGCCACGGCGGCCACCCGGAACAGGCCGGGGTGGTGCTGGCCACAGAGGACACGGACAGGCACGGGCAGCCGCAATAGTGGCCGTGGATGGTGGTCAAGCCCAGCAGCCCGGGCCACCACATCCTCCAGCTGCCTCTGGCCCTCGTGGCCAGGGAAACGCGTAGAGCCCAAGCTGGGGCTCCGTGTCGGACAGCTTGGGCCTGTCGGCCATCACATGGTTGGTGATGGTCAGGAAGATGCAAGAAAAGAAGAAGAAGAAGAAGATTTCCAGACCTGGCGCTACGACAGTCCATTGTGCATGTCGCCACCATGGTATCTCTTGAATTCTCCTCCGACTACTGTCCTAATGTGTCTGCCCACCTGGCCCTACGGCCCCAACGCCCCTCTAGACTTCTAGGTCCACCTTTTCTCCGCTTGGGGTTATTGAATCCCCTTGATTTTTCTCTCAATTTTTGCACTCAGGTTGGCCGGCGCCCACCAGTCCGTACTAGGCAGCGGCGCCAGTACTAGTCAGCCGCCCGCGGGTCCCTCCCGCTAGCATCATCGCAAGTACCTCCCGGGTACGAACGACCGCGTTCTTGTGCGCGGCGTATACCGTTCCATGAGCCGGAGGGGCGGGCGTCCCCCCGGGCGCTCTCCGGCGAGGCCCCATTGGGCCCTCATATTATTTTGCATTTTTCTAATTTTTTTCTAGCGAGCCTCAAGAAAAGAAGAAAAACAACAAAAAGAAGAATCAAGGCAACAACAGGGAAACAGGGTTTTTATTTCATAAGCTGGGCCTATTGCGGGAGTAGAGCAGGGTGGCTCTACAACGATTGAAGATCATAGAAGTCAGCGATACCAAAAACAATTGGAACGCCAAATTCGACAAAGAGCTCATCGCCGGATGGCGATAGCACCTGCCCGAGGTACCCGGGAGACATCGGATCAAGCCAGTGAACCCAGTGACCACACTACACCCAAGAGGGTCTGATCTTGTCACCAGCATCAGAGAAATTTTCGTCGTCAACGGCGCAGGCGACATCAGGTGCATCTTCAGCAGAGCCGACGCATCATTGACCGCCTTATTGCATGTGTGACCCAAAAGAGCGAAACCATACAAGAGGAGGTCCAAAGTCTTCTTGAACGTGACTGGAGCCAGTCTACCACGCCCAAGACAGACAGTGCAGCAGGGAGTGTAAATCCACCAGAAGGGAAGTCGGCATCAAGATGGTGTGTTATCCATCTACCAGATGGGCAGCCCATCTTGATCTACCAGATGGGCAGCCCATCATGGGCCATCTTGACCAGTACAGGGGCAAGACGACATAGTTCTCCTCACGGTGCCCGCACAAATCTACGACAAGAAGATACAAGCATTAATCGACAGTGGAGTTGCACGGTGTCTTATTTCACCATCGGCCGTTTTGAAGTGCGGACTGAGGACAGTACCGGAGGAGACTATTTTGGAATTAGCGGACGGGCGCAAACTGCTCAGCCATGGAGTGTATCCACATGTCCTCACCACGGTAGCCACGGCGATGGCAAAACTAGATCTGATTGTGAGTCCACTTCTTCATAATATGGATATCATTTTGGGCATCAATTGGTTACAGTTGACTGAGCCGCTCATCGATTGGAGTATTCCACGATTGTTACTCCCTGGAAGCGACAATGCAACTACTGTAATTGGCAAATGGATGAGCAAGGAGATGCCTGTTGGTCAGATCGTTGTCTTAATTCATTTTTCCCTTCCCTCCCACCCCGTTCCTCCATCCCCCCCTTGCCGCGTCTCTGGCGGTGTTTCGGCGTCCAACTTTTTGGACTTTTGCTCCTTCGGTGCATCTGTGGGCGTTTGCTCGTTCCCCCGGGGGGATGGTGCGTTCCACGGTTGCAACAGCCATTGAGACTACATCGACACCTAGTGATGATGCTCAAGGCCATCAGGGCCAACCAGATACAGACCCGGGCCATCAGGGTCAATCAGAACAGTCGTTATCATCACTCAGAACCAAGATCAAGAATTCAGTTAAAGTCTAGGGTCGTCGATGCCAACAAACCCGAAGCTGTGCCACAAGACAGAGACAATTCATAACTGCAAGGAATGCAAACAAGATGTTGAAGAATGGCGAGCAAGTGTTTTTAGTAGTGGTGAAGCGGATAGGAGATGCTGAACAGAGGAGCCGAAACAGCCGAACGGGACATATGGGAGCTATCCAGGTAGATAGTGAAAATGGACTCCGAAAAGACTTTGCGACAGTAGAGGAGTTCCGACAGGATATATTGGGGCGTGTATCGGAAGAACATCATGAGGAACTGGAGAATATTCTCATGGAATTTAAAGATGTTTTTCCTGAGAAATTGCCACCTGGTAGACCACCTCAATGAGAGGTCGAGATCGGAATTCGGGAATAGGACGGCGCTGTGCCGCCAACACGACCCCCATACCGCCTGTCTCCCGCAGAGCAGGCTGAATTGGAGGAACAGATCCAGGATCTGTTGACCTCAGGGTTTATCCGTCCATTGGTTAGCTCGTATGGGGCGCCGATTCTGTTTGTTCCAAAAAAAGACGGATGGTGGCGTATGTGTATTGACTATTGTGCCTTAAATAAACAGACGATAAAGGACAAGTTCCTGCTACCGCGCATAGATGAGTTATTAGAGAGACTGAGAAAGGCCAAGGTTTTCACTAGAGGTGGCCACACTTGGGTACCGTCCGCTCCGTTGCGTCCGGTTCGTAAAAGTGAGTGTGATATTCGTCCGGTAACATCCGGTCCGCTGTTTGCCGTACTGCCGTCCGCAGAATTCGGCTCTCACTTTTTCTTCACCGTTATTTGCCGTTAAA
>CAJHUC010000108.1:0-23409 GCA_905146915.1 Ostreobium quekettii
GTGACGTCTCCACCTTCGCTCTCGCTGTCCTCTTCCTCGCTCTGTGTTTCCTCATTCTTGGCTCGCGCCCGGTCGTCAGGCAGCTTCTCTCTGGGTACTTGATGGATTGGCCACACTCTCTCGTCATTCAGTATTATTGCCTTCTCATCCCAATCGAATGTAGGTCGGGCCTGGAGCAGCCATGGTATGCCCAGGATGGCGTCAAAATGCAGCAGCTCCATCTCGATTGCCCTTACTGTGGTAACGGATGGTCCCAACTCGACCGTGAGGCTTTGGTGGGCTTGGCACCGTCCTCGAGCCGTCCCGTCTGCCAAGCAGATGGTGGTCGAGTCATCCCTTCTCTCATCTTCCGGTTGTTCCTCGAGGAAAGCACGGTTGACAAAGTTTGTAGTGGCCCCGGTGTCAAGTAGGGCAAGCCCTAGTCTTCCTTGTATTTTGGCCTTAAAGCATGGCAGCATAGTTCTCGCTTTGGGGAGATGGCTGGCGTTTCCACAATACTCCCGGTCTTGTATCTCCTCTTCTGCGCACTCCAAATTCGTCACGGTGTGACGCCTCTCGCCACCGCGACGTCCTTCACCTTTTGATGCTCCAAATCGCTCGCCAGGTCGCTGTCTTGTGGCACAATCTTTCGCATAGTGCCCATAACCCCTGCACCGGTGGCACTGAATTTCTTGAGGCCCTCCTCGCTGCAACGTGTCGACCTCCATGGGTGTTGGTCCTGCTCGTGGTATCGGTCGAGGAAGCGATCGGTGTACAGGGGGGTTGGCTGTATTTCGGGTAGCTCCATTGATGCGGAATAAAATATCATCCGCCTTCAGCGCATGACTCATGGCTTGCTGTAGATTTAGTGGGTTGGCCCTTTCCACGTCCAGTCGTACGGCTGGCTTCAGTCCTCGTTTATAACGGTCCAGACACTCGTCGTCGCTGATGCCTGGAATTCGCGTTTTTAGGTCCATAAACTTTCCGGTGTAGTCCTCCACGCTAGTTTTCTGGGCGAGCCTCGCCAGCTCGTCTCGCGCCTTCTGACGGTCGTTGGCTACCCCGAACTGTCCCTCCGCAGCATTGACAAACTCTTGCCACGTTCGAATTGCTCCTACTCCATGCGCTTGTACAAGATTCTGCCACCACAGGCCAGCTGTCCCTCGGAATTGGCTGGCCGCAAACTCCACACAGTAGGCTTCGTCGTGAACGTTCATCAGTCGTAGATATTGCTTGACCTGGAACGCCCACTGAGTGAACGTCCCCTGACGTGCTCCCTCGTACGTAGGTGGCTTAGTAGGCTTGACAATCAACTGGGCCGGTCGTTCAGGCTGTGGGCGTGTCCTAGCATCAGCCAGGGAGGCGGCAGCTGCCACTGCCTCGTCCAGCTGGTTCTGGATTCGTTGGTTTATCTCGCTTTGTTGCACCTCGACATGTCGTGCCAGTTGGTTCCACCGGTCGCCCAGTACTTGCTCGATGGCTGCTTGTAACTGGTCGGGCGAGGCTTGTGACGGACTCGGGGACCGGCTCTGTACGCTCCCCTGCTGGCTCATGTTGTTTGGTCCTGTCTGGCCGTTTCTTTGGAAGTATTCCGCGGGTCAGTCGTCGACTGACGTCTTCACGTCGTTTCCCGCCTCGAGTCGTCACTTGACGTCCCAGCACTGATTTTCCTTGGTTCTCACTCCCTTCCAGTCGTCACGCTTGGACGGCCCACCTTGCTGACGTCTCTTTCAGCGAATGGCTCCCTGGCGCCGGCAGGCCCGTCTTCGAAATCTCTCCTTTCCTGATTCGCCCTCGGGGCAGACCTTCACGGGTGACGTCTTCGTGACGTCCAACCCTCACTGCCCTTGGTGCGGTCTCCTCGTTGTCGCTCTCCGGCGCACAACGGAATGGTTGTCGTCGCCCTCGGGGCAGGCCTCTTCGCTGTCGCACTCCGGCGCACAGCGGCACTCGTCGGCTCTTCTCTTTCGAGCTTCCGACACAGCTGACGACTTCCAGACGTCCAGCTGCGCCGCTCTTCAGTCGGAGTCCAAGCTTCCCTTGGGCCTTGGGGTCCCGCCGCCTCAGGTCGTGGGTCGGTCAGAGCGAAGCGCCGCCGCAGCTTGGGCGCTCCGCTGGCTCCGAAACCAGTTGTAAGGGGCGGCAACCCTCCTTGGCTGGTCGGGGCTTGGCCCGTTACCCGTTCGAGTCGGGGTCCAGTCGGAAACGAACTTGAACGGCAAGGTTTCGATTACAGAAGTGTTCCGGTGGTCCCGTTTATATACCCCATGTCCAAGGCAGTCCAAGGGTCATGCCAGAATTGGGTGAGTCACCCAGATTCTGGCATGCCCGCCCAGTTTCGTTTCGTAATTCAAATCCCCAACTTCGTGTCCGTTCGTTTCTACCGACCCGTGGTCACCCAGCGCCTCTCTCTACTGTATTGACCAATACGGCACTCTTTCCCTTTGTCCATTTCATCATCACCCAGTCCAGTTATCCTTAGTAAACCCAACATCTAGCTTTGGCTCCTGAACGGCCAGCTGCGGCGTGCACTCCACGCCCCATTCATTGAATGAAATGGCTAAGTACTATCCCGCATTAGAACCCGTTTCCCCGTGAGCTATTATACAATGTTTCCCATGCTAATATACAGTACCGCCCAGGTTAATATACAGGTGAACTTCCCCTTCTGTCCTAATGTACAAGGCTGCCCTCACACCGGATCACATTCGACAGTCTCGACTTATGAATGTCACACACTGCGCGCTGCAGTCGCGATGGCGGGGTGTTCACCCCACCCCGTGCTCGCGCTCAAGCGTGCCCATGGGCCTAGGCGGGACCCACGCAACCGATCTCCGCGACAATCCCATCAACTCACTCCCAGGCCCAGGGGCCTCAACGCCTCGCCTTGAGGTGGGCGGTGATTGCCTCTCGTGCTGCCATCGCCATGCCGATGGCTGTCACGGCAGAGAGCGTCCAGGGAAAGAGAGCAGCTCCCTGAGCCGGAGGGAGCCCTCGCGTGGGGCAGCAACTTCGGCCATTGAGTTTTGGGACCCGAGCTATCACCACTGCGGCCATCGGCGGTGCGATGGCCGCCATCGCCACCGCGACGAAGGGGAGTCGCGTCCCACAATCGCGACGCACAACTCCGCACCTCGAGAGCCGGCACTGGGTTTGGCAAGGCCTCTGCCGGGATCGCCCACCACCGTCGCCATCGCATGCCATCGCCACGGGCGTGATTCGCAAGCCATCGCCTCAGCCGCATTGCCCTCAATCGACCCAAAAGAGCTTTCGATAGTCACAGCAAGTGATTGACACACACCGCGCGCTCTGACTGTGATGGCGGAGGTCCATGGCCGGCCCCGTGCTCGCGCTCAAGCATGCTCCACAACCCGGGTTGGAGCTGCACCCCTGCTCTCCGCTTTCCAAAAATTCACTCCAGGGCCCGGGGGCCCTGAACGCTTTGTCTTGAGGGGCGCGCTGACTGCATCCGGTACCGCGGTCGCTGCGCCGATGGTTGCCACAACAGAGCACTGGAAGGCTCTGGAGTGGCTCCGCGGCCTGATTGGAGCCCTCGCAGGAACGACAACGCTGAGCCGCGAGTTTGGGCAAGGGCCATCGCCGTTGTGACGATCGGCGCCGGCGATGGTCTCCATTGCCGCCGCGGCGTCGTGGAATCGCGCCGGGAAACGTCCGCCTCGAGCGCAAGCGTGCACGGAGCGCCACAACCGCGGCACCGATAGCCGCGCGCCTCCCGTCGGCCGCCCTCGAGCGCAACCACCGGTCCACCCCGGGAGGGCGCATGCCCACGCCACTCACGTAACTCCTATGTCACAAGTGTCGATTCTTACACAAGAACGCTGAGTCAGACTCTAAAAATTAATTTCCGGGGCGCTCTTAGCCGCGTTCCCAGCTCATAAGACCCACCAAGAGTGTCGCCAGCCTGTGGATTTGTTTCCCTCACGGGTTCCAAGAGGAGAATCACACCAACACTTGAATCACAGGTGCTGACACTTATACCCTTCTTCATCATCAAAATCCATCGATTACATTTGTCACACAGTGACAAAACACATCCCGCGCCGGACAAACCAGCTCGCAGAAAGGTCAATCCGTGCTCTACGTGCACCTCGACATTCCCTTCAAAAGGGTTGGAATGGTAGAGACATCGCGCAATTGTACGGGGTCAGTGTGGGGATGGGACATGGGTAATGGTATTAAGGGATGATCGAGGGAAGGTTCCGGGTGAATGGGAGTGTGGCGAGTAGTTAGTGGGGCAGTTGGAGGGAGCTGCGGTAGAGGAAGTAGAGGAGCAAGTGAGGGAGAAGGGCAGCGGGTAGGGCCCCTGGGAACGTCGGCGGACGGACAGGTCCAGGGCGCCGGCCTAGAGGTTAGCGAATGGGTAGTTGAGAGCATACGATAACAGTTGGGAGGCCGGGAATGGACATGGGAAGATCACGGGACTTCATCCGGGGATTGGCCAAGCCAACATGGCTGGGGCGGCCACTGGAACATTCCTCAAAGTTGGCGGCCTAGGAACAGATCGGCAGGCCAGGTTCCATGAAAAACGAATGAAACGTTTGCCATGTAGAAGCAGCAAAGTCTGTAAGTGCGAAATGGGGTTCACGCCGGAGCCATCCAAGGCGAAGGCAAGGGTTAAACGATCGTGTCACTGCGCCACCGAGCACCCTCCCAGTGGCCGGTCAGCCGTGCTGCAATCATTGCGCACCGGCATAACAGTCGGCTCTGGCCATCAGCCGCGGGACTGCACGCAAATTCGCCAACTTTCCAGCTGCATGTTAGTAAAATTGGGGAACAAGGAATTACTAAGTTTCCGACGCCATCATTCACGAGCAGCCGCAGGCCCCTGGGCCGCACACTGGCCAACATGCGGCGAATAAATATCCTGCTGGTGGGGGTGCGCATGTGTGGCTGCTGTCCGCTGGCCGAGGCCAACTTCCTCCATAAAAGAGGCCGGCAACAGCCGCTGTCCGGAAGGCAAACCCTTCCAGCTCCAGCACAGGTTCGCGGGCTCCCATTCCCCCTACCACCGTCGCAGCACAGCCGCGCACCGACCGCCCAACCATGGCGTCTTTCTCGATGGCGGACCTCACGGTGGTCAGCAACGGCGGTACCAAGGCCAAGGGCCCGGCCGAGGTAAGGGCGCCCGAGGCGCCCATTCGCATTCCACCCCACCATTTTTCGTAAGAGATGTGCAGAGTCCCAAACAGGCGTCTGGCGAGGAGATGTCAACTCCCCCGTGGGTCGCAATGTGCGCTGAGTTTGTGGGTGCTTCTGGGCGTCAGGGCGCGGCCTTCGGGCTGGCGTTCACGGACCACATGCTGGTGATCGAGCACGCCGCAGGGAGCGGCTGGGGCGCCCCGGTGATCAAGCCGTTCCAGAACCTCAGCTTGCACCCGTCGGCCCAGGTGCTGCACTACGGCATGTCGTGCTTCGAGGGCATGAAGGCATACAAGGGCGTCGACGGGGCGCCGCGGCTGTTCAGGTGCGATCCGGCCCCCGGAGGGAGGCATTAGAATTGAT
The DNA here is from genome assembly GCA_905146915.1 of Ostreobium quekettii. Lineage (NCBI taxonomy): Eukaryota > Viridiplantae > Chlorophyta > Ulvophyceae > Bryopsidales > Ostreobiaceae > Ostreobium > Ostreobium quekettii. The sequence goes on from CAJHUC010000108.1 coordinate 5,503, forward strand.
GCCAGGGCGGGGTAGCGGGGACACTGAGATGACTGGTTCGGGTTGCCATCCGCCCTTGGGCCCAATCTCTGCCGTCTGACGGCTGTGGGGATGCCGTGGAGGCGCGCTCAAAGTGCAGCGCGCTCGGCTGTTAACTAGTCTTCATTGGGCCACCCCGCCGGGGGCTTGCCCCTCGCGCCCGGAGGCTGGCTGCCCGAGCCGCTTTTTCGTTCTGGACGTCGCCTGGCGATTGAATTTAATGTTCCCGTGGCGTGTGCACCTTCCGGATCGCCAGGCCACAGATGAACATGAAGCGCTTCCATAAGTCTTGTCAAAGGCTGATGCTCCCCGCCTTCGACACAGAGGTGCGTGACGTGTCCATTCGCTTCTGGCACCCATGAGGACGGCCGGTGAAGATGGATGGATGATGAATCGCGGCACGCTGTGCTGAGGTTTGTTTCTGTTTTGGGTCCTTTGCTTGTTTCTGTGCCCCGATTTTTCTAGGCGGGGTTGGGGTGAGGGGGCCTAGAATCGCAGCTGGCGGATGTTAGCGGGTGTTTCTACCAGTACCACAGGCCCTGTGCTGTGCTGGCACGCAATTGTGGAACCAATGTTGAGCACCAGTGCAACGCCCTTTGCCAGATACCACAGATCTCCCAGGCATGCGTCAATTAGTGGCCCCGAACACAGAAGAAGAAATAAACGAATTAAAACGAAAACGAAAATCCTGTGAGAAGCTGAACGGTTTTTGACAGTTTAATACAGCTGTTACCCAGAGGCATCCCCCCCTGCCCTGGCGTGTGACATGATCAGTTTGGGATGCAGAATGCTATGCTGGATTTGTATTTTGATCAATTTCTTCTCCGAAACGAATGTGTGCCATATTCCTGAGACGCATTTCAGCACTGCATGCGATCGAAAGCCTCTTTGGTCACAGGAACTGCTGAAATGCATCGAAGCACTCGTCAAGCTGGACAAAGATTGGCTACCTGAAGGGGAAGGCTCCGCCCTGTACATTCGGCCATTCGCGATGAACACATCGGCTTTCCTCAGTAAGTTCAGGACACAAAACAATGTTTGAATCTCTCATTGATGGATATGCCATTCCATTGCAAAGTCTCCTGCATATGGTCAGCTCCTTATGCTCGCCTTTATTGTCCAGTGTGGGTATCATGGCTTGGTGATACTGTCCCAGCCACGCACAAATTTTCCTTGCAACATACAACATGCTGGATGAACCCTGCCGATGCTTAGTCAGCCATTTCTCTGTCACCAGCTTCCACATTGGTGCAGAAGGGTACATTTTCAGAAATGCACTGTCAAGGCTTGTTTGGGGGTCCATATTGTTGCAACTTGAGGAGCTGGCTGGTTGGCTTTGGTAACAAGAGCCTCTGACCTCACTAACCTGCAGAATCGAATGTTTGCTGCAACTTCAGTACCCTGGCGTTGTATCGCACAGTTGCCTTTGTCAGTGCCTTGCAATGGTCACAGAAGTGTGCTGCCAGGGCCCTCCCGCAATCCAGCCGTGGTTTCTTCACAGGCTGTATTGTGTTGCCTATTTGTCAACTGGCAGTGGAATGCCAATCACATCACTTTTTGTCCCAGCACCATGGGTGTGAAACCGATTTGCTGCCTACCATGCAGACCTCAGGCCGCCTAACCATGCAACCATCGTTGTCACCCTGAGCCCAAGTGCCCAGTTCTTCAGCACAGAAAGCAAAGGGGAGAAATTGTTCCTCAATGAGACCGATGTGCGTGCCTGGCCTGGTGGTGCTGGAGAGCACAAACTGGCGAGCAACTATGGCCCGACTCTGAAGCCACATGTGAGTGCCAGAGTTGCTTGTTCATGCCTCAGATTGCAGTTTCTGCGCTTTGTGTTTGTGTATGCTGCCCTGTATCATGGTGTGTCGATGCATTCAGCCCATCCTGAACAGAGAATTGTCCCTTGCCTCTGCGATTCACCTCTGGGATGTGTGGATAGGAACATTGCTGGTGAAATCATGAGGACATGCAACATAGTGACTGTTCTGCCTTCTGGCAGGACCATGTCAAACTGTGAACAACACGTGACAAGCTGTTCTCAAGGTACTGAACTACAGATGTGGCACACATCGAATGCACATGTTGTTCTCACATGTGCTTGTATCTTTCCTGCAGCTTGAGGCGGGAAAAGAACATGGCTGCATCATGGTCATGTTCTGCCTACCTCAGGGGCCATCCCCAGAGGATGCCCTGATTTCAGAGTGTGCTGGTATGAACGTCTTTTTCTTATTGGAGAAGGAAGATGGCAAGAAGGAGCTGTGCACGCCGCCTCTGGATGGTACGATCCTTCCAGGAGTCACTCGAGAGTCTGTACTCGAATTGTGCAGAAGGTGAGGTTGTCCCTTCCCTGTTCCTGACCCTGTGCCTTTGGTGGAGAAATGTTTGTGCTTTTGGTTGCATTAAGTTGTGGTGGCGCAACGTATGGCAGATGAGGCCAATGCTGGCGGGGCGAATCTGGCCGAGGTGCCCATTTTGCTGTGCCTTGCCCACAGGGTCGGCGGCGTGACAGTAAGTGGTGGTGCTGCTAATGCAGCTGGGCGCTGTGTTTGTCAGTGCCATTTATGTGTACATTCACATGTAACTGCGCGATACCAGCTTGGATCTTTCCAGTATTCATATGCACTAACAGGGAAGGTATTCGCTCGATTTATCTCAGAGAATAGGGTCGCAACAAATTTCAGCAGAGAGAATAGGGTTGCGACAATGCCTCCTACAGCTCTGCCATTGACAGTCACCCAGAACCATATTTTAAAGCATAAGAACACAACACTTTTTATCCACCATGTTCTTTTCCTTGATACAGACCTTGCCTAGTCGTAGTTCTGCCGATTTCAGACAGTTCTGATGCTCTTTTTGGATTTGACCGTTTGTGGATGCCCCCTGTCGGCCACTGCACCCAAGGCCACCTCGACGGCCACCGCACCCAAGGCCCCACTTGCTGCTAAGCTCCACCCACGTGGACGACACAAGAATCACAATGCGCCCCAACAATCGCCTGCACTTTTCCTGGGCTGGCTAGCCCAGCGCCGCACCACGCACCACCCAAAATTTTAACGCCATTCTGTGTATCAGCTGGAACGAATTCGAGGTGTCTGAGCGCAACATCACCGTCAGTGAGCTGACGACCGCTGCCCAAGCCGGGCGCCTGCTGGAAGTCTTTGGGGCAGGCACAGCAGTCACCATCCTGCCTGTCGTGGAGATCAAGAGGGAGAAGGGCCCCGACTGTAAGTGCAGGTGCGAGTGTTTTGCGGACATGCAGCTGACGAACCGGCTGCGGAAGACCCTGTTCGACATACAGCTCGGCCATGTGGAGCACGAATGGTCGATAAAGCTGTGAAGTGGGTGGGTCAAGCGTGGGTTCGGCGACCTCGCGACCGCTGCTGGCTATATGAAGTCCTGGTGACATGCCCCGGAAGTCGAGGCTATCCTCTTGAGTCCGGAAGATTGTATATTGGCGACGGCCGCAACCTTGTGCGTTGGTTGTGGGAAAGACTGTGGTGAAAGGGTGCCGAATCTCGTCGCCGTTTTTCGCGGTTGCTGTGCACTGGCAGAGCGGCCACCCTTCCCCAGGGCTGGGTGTATCAATTATGTGCAATGTCGAGAACAAAGTTTGTTGTAATTTGCAGAGTTGAAATTGTCCCAGTCTGGCGATTTTGAAATGAGCCCCACACATCACGCAATCATGGCGGATGTAGGTCGTTCTGTCTGGCGAAATGTGGTTCTGGCAAATTGTTAAAACAGAACCCTCGCCTCCCTTTGTGAAATGTGAACATGAATCGTGACAAGGCAGATCGACGATCGCTGTCTCCTGAGGAATTCTGAGAGTTTGAGAAATGCATTACTCGACGAGAGTCTCTCGATGGGCCCCATCACACAACGCATCATCACCCATTGTCTCCAATGCAGATTGCTGTGACCGTTTAACTATGCCCCGCGTGTCACAACTTTGCGGCCAGACTGAGCCGGATGACAATCGACTGTCAACCCCCATGGCCTTTGCGACGTCTTGAAGGAAATGGCCGTTGATAAATTCACCTTAGGTACGGAAGCGCGAATCCACGATCGCCGATGCTCCAACGGGTTGGCACACGGCCAGGCGCAAGGCCACACAAAACGCCTGGGGTTTACATATTTGTTCACCCTTCCCACAGTGAAGAGCCTTGCTGACGGTGGCAACGACACCCGCAACTGAACAGTTCGAATCTTTTTGCACCCACAGAACTCCTCTTTTCATATGACAAGGACCATCATCCATCACAAGCCAACCATATGATAAAACACATTTTTCTTTTCTTTTTATGGATTCAGAATGCCTTCTAAACCATATTCTTGAAGTGCATACAAATCGCACACCATAATGCATAAGTGATCCACCCAGTGAAACGGTGGTTATGACGCGGTGTTGCGAACAGACGTCAATCTCCCGGCTCATGCAACACAAGGTGCGACATTTAGCTCTTCGATTTACCACGATGACATTGTCATGACACGTGGACGGAATAGATGAACTGGCCGAAGAGGGATTTCATAGTTTGGGATATGTCTGTAAACCAGTCCAATGGAGTCCGTTGCCTCGAGCTCGTTTCCTGACAGCGGCAACAGGAGAGCTTCCCTGCAGCGAACTAGTCAGTGGCGGAACAATACGAAGTGCACCAACATAATACAAATCCGAATAGGTGATTCAGGAATAAGAGAGGGCGAGCACCAAACAGTGATGTTCGCACTCAAATGGGGCAGCAAAGGGTGTGGTCAAGTAAGGAGCACACAATCGAGATAAGAGCAAGGCTTGCATGTGCGATCGACAATGCACAACTTGCAGCTTCCACATATCTTCATCAGACGTGGAGTGTGAACGCTCCCATGTCTTCATGGTCGATGGCCACGTGGCAGTGCCTAGGGCTCCCGGGTGATCCCTAGTATTTCGGTCTCACTAAATAACAATACAGATAAATTCATAGGGATAAAGGCCACTAGTGGAGAAACTGGATTTCTACAGCAGATGTACAGCATAGCACATTGTGCCTCTTTGTCATGCTTTGCAACAGAGTTGCCGATCGCAGAAAGGGAAAAAATCACGCACATGATGGTTGGCACAGCCAACTGAAGAATGTTGATTGGAAAGTTCTTCTTGTGCATTTTTGTCACTTGTGCAGATGACATTCACATGTTCTGATTTAAGTTCCTTCTTCCACTTTCGTGGCTTCATAGCAAACCGACAGATCATGAGTATGTTACTTTCACATGGGTGGATAAATCCGGTGAAATGGCATATCTGTGTGAGTAACTGGACAACACCTTGTGCAATCTTAGCAGGTAGTCAGGAAACAAAAAGAGCGTGGGATTAACCTTGTCTTGAAGGAATGGCCATTGATGCGATTCAAACGCCCCATACTACGCGGGTGCATCACGGGAAGCGCGGTCGCGATCAGCGATGCCCAACAGGTTGGCAGCCGCACAAAACGGGGCTTTACATATTTGTTCTGCCCGCAGTAGAGAGCCTTGCCGATAATTGGCGGCATGACCCACCCATAACCGAACAGTTCGAACCTCTTTGCACCCACAGAACTCTTGCTTTTCATATGACGAAAGCGACAAAATAAATGTCATCAACAACCAGCCATACGACACTTCAGAGATGCCCACTCGTCGCCACAATGCAACCCACTTCATAAAACATATGCCAAAGGTGCCCATACACTCAACGGCAATGTAGGAATGTTTCAATTTCGAATGCAACCCCAACCATAGCATCTGCCTCTGAATCAGATGGCATCTCCCACAACAATCAAATTGATGCGCACAAAAGCCCCATCATAGGAGAAATAATTCTCTGAATTCTAGAACACATTTTTCTTTTCTTTGTATAGATTCAGAATGCCTTGTATATAAACATTATTCTTGAAGTGCATACAAGTTGAACACCATAATGCATAAGTGATCCACCCAGGGAAACGGTGGTCATTATGCGGTTTTGCGAACACATTGGAGTCGGAGCGGCTGCGATTGTGATATATTGGGAGTTTTCACCACCGGCGTGCATCGCAAGAGCCCCCCCGGAAGACAGCCAGTCCCTTGATACGGCAGCGAAAGACCACGGGCCCGGTCCGTGTGCAGCAAGCACACTACACTACGCACACAAGTGTGCGGACTTGCACACTACACTACACGGACCTGCGATGCCGCAGACCGTGGTAGCCTTGGGACTGCGATGTCGGCCAGTAACATTGCGCACACCGCGCTCGTCCTCCAAGCGCAGGCGCCGCGCGCCGCCCCCAGGGAGCACGCAGCCTCCCCGAGACCCCTCCCCAGGCCCTCACGACGCGGCGTCCAGCGGGGGCGCAGACGGCGGAGCGGCCTGTGTAACAGGCCGCCTGCCTCCCGAACTGGCCAGGCGAGGCAGCCTGCGCTCGGGACATTAACCCGTCTCCGACGGCCGAGCCCCGGCGACAGGTGCGTGGCTGGAGTTCGGTTCGGCCACCGTCGCACGGCTCATCGATCCCTGCTGTTCGTACCGAAATCTTTCGTTTATTCCGCCTCCCATCCCTCTTGCGTCGATGCCCAGCACTGTGTCCTTTCAGCGATTGACGTTCGCGCCTGTCTGGATCGTCAGGTTTTCCGACGCTCTTCCCCGCGCGCACGGACCGCGCGCGTTCGATCCCCTCCCCTTGGCGGCCGTCCCCCGGTCGGCAGGCATCGGGCGTCGGCCATGCTCACAACACTCTCGGGGCCCTCGCCCCCCCCAGCGGACGATAGCCTATCGAGACACGGATTGCCGCTGCCGGGCGTGAGCCCCTGGCGGGCGGGCTGGCCCCTGAAGCCGGACGCCGGGCAGAGGCGAGGATCCCCGTGGAACCCCAAGGGGCATCTTCGCCCCAGGAGAGAGCCCGGGCCATGCTCGCTGAGGCGCAGGCGGATGGGCCCCGCTGAGCCCATGGGTCTGCATTCGCGCGAGTGCCACCCAAAAGGGGGACGTGGCCGCGATGTGAAGGCGTGCTCCACCTTGGACGCCGCATCTGGGGGGAGTGAAAGCTCGGAGAAGGCCGCCAGTTCCGTCCATTCGGCCGATGATGGCAAATCCAATGGCCGGCCTGGGGGTGCGTTGCAGCAGGGGAGCGATCCAGCGGAGCCCGCAGAGGCTGGGTCGGAGGCCGCCCCGGCCGCGGGGCCGCCGGGGCTGGCGTCCGTTGTCATGGGGATGCGATCCCGCCTGCTGATGATTGTGCAAGTCGTGCTGGACTGGATGCGCAAGCTGCCGGCCTGGCAGCGGCAGCGCCACCTGAGGAAGCTGCAGGCGGAGAGCGATGCGGCGCCGGGGGACGCGGAGGCACACACGCGCTTCCTGGTGCAGCTGAACGAGGTCAGCCCAGGGGAGGTGCTGCAGCGGGTGGACTCGGGAAAGTATGCCACAAGCAGTGCGGTGGTCGTGGAGTACCTGAAGGCGCTGGTGCACACGGGGCGGCTGTCCGAGTTTGCAAACGACAGGGGCATGGCGACAGGGGATGGGCACCGTTCGCTGCCAAAGCTGCTACACGATCTGCAGGTGAGCTTCTGGCTGCAACCATGTCAATGCACGCCGGTGCCCCGAAGCCCTTGGATCAGCAACGCAGTTTCAGGCAGTGCCGCAAGCTTTTTGGCAACCAAACGTTGGTTGTCCCAACAGCCCATAAGTGGGCAGGATATTGTGATATGATCTTTGTATTGTCATTGAACAAGCGCCTCCCTGGCACCTTCGAGGCGGGTGATGGGTACTTTGTGAAACCTGGGTGTGGATTCCAAAGGCAACATTAATGCGGCAATGAACATTAATTCAACATTAATTCAACATCATAATTCAGTATCAATCGCCTTGCTCATGTCCATCCACAATGGAGTACAGATGGTGTTGAGCAATTTTCAATACACCTGCTGGGGAGGTTGCCTGACGTTTTGTGCTGCCTGCTTGCAAAACGAGCAGTTTGCTGCTGAAAGGTGATGACAATGTTCTTGTACAAACTGCCTGCAGGTCATAACAGAATCAACCCCAGAGTGTGGGAATTACCACTGCACCCGTGACCAAAGTCGGTCATGGGCAAATGGTGGCTGTCCAGGTCCATAAAAAATGCAGCCCAGAGGCATCATTGGCTTGAATGCAGCAACACTTTGATCGTCTGAATTGTAAAGTGCATGCACAGGGAACATTTTCTGAGCGAAGAGGAGCACAATTTCTGGAGCAAAACCTGCAGTTGAAATTGTGATTGTTGACACCTGTACATTGTATTTGACACATAGGGATGTTCCTGATGCAGCTGGAATTCACTGCAACAAGGCTCACATCAGAATAGAGCAAACATAGCTCTTGAGTTCTGCCCTGAAATGATCCTACTGCCTTGCATCAGGTGTTGTCTGGGGGAGGGGAGATCGACCTCACTCCAGGTGGCACATCGAGGCAGCCATTGTATGTGAGCCTGGACGGGATGGCAGCTCAGCCTGCCCCTGGACTCATGTCTCTCTTCCTTGGCTTCTTCAAGTGGCTTGGGGTGCTGGCTGTGTTCTGCTTCCTGTGGCTTCTGGGCAGCGGTGTTGTGAAGCGCATCAGCATGCAGAATCTCCCCCAGGGCGGCCTGCCCACATCGGTGCGTGACAAGTCGCCCTCACTGGCCCCCAAGCAATTTGTCAAAGAAGAATTGCCGGAGAAATCTCTCAAGACCTTCAATGACATCAAGGTGGGTCTGAGGACGATTGTCACGATCTCTTTGCTGCTTCAGGGTGCAGGTGGCGAGGACCTCACAATTCATTCCACACACCCTCCGCTAGATACACGAGTCCTTGTCAATTTTTTGCTTTCATTTGTCAATGTAATGACAAGGCATAGCCTTTGCACCTTTTAGGCGGCTGACAACCCGCCCGTTGACTTACCTGCCAAGTGTGCCTCTCATGTGTTTCTGCTGCTCACAGTCTGCATGTGCACTGTGGCGTTGAGGCTGGCAGTATGTTGATAGTGTATTGGGAAAATGAGGAATCTTGAACACAGAGCCAGTTTGAACTGAAGAATATCAAGTAACCCTCAAGTTGCCTGAAGATAGATGCAGTATAGGGCAGGAAATCAGCAACCAAGAAAGAGGCTCTTACAAACAGCGAAATTATGACTTAAAGGCTTGGTCCGAATGTGTCTGTGGCTGGATTGGTTGCAGGGGTGCCCAGAATCGAAGGAGGAACTCCAAGATATCGTGGAGTTCCTGAAGAATCCGGAGAAATTCACACGAATGGGTGCCACACTTCCAAAGGGAGTGCTGCTTGTGGGCCTCCCAGGCACTGGGAAGACACTGTTGGCACGGGCGGTTGCAGGAGAGGCTGGTGTGCCGTTCTTCTACAGGTGATTGCAGTCTTGACAGGCATGTCCACCAGAGCTGATGAGGTTCTTTGGCGTTTTCTCAGCATTTCCTTTTTCCACTGAAAAGGTTTCCCTTGCTGGTACGTATGCAGCACTCAGAGCTGGCAGTGCAGGTGATCTTAGGATGCTTGATTTGAAAACGAAAGCAAGAATTTGAGGCGGTTCATCGATGTCGAATCGTTTGTGTTCATGCACACGACCATCATTTTGTGCCCTCAGACTGAGTGCCATTTTGGTCAGCAGTCCTCGCTTTTAAAGTTCATGGGATTAGGGGAGCACTGACAGCCAGTTGTGCCATGTGCAGGGTTTGCAGCATACATTGCGATGTGGTGGAAATTCCACATTGATTATGTTTGTCAGAAACACAATAGAACATTGTCCTTGTGCCTACTAGATGACATTACACGACTGTCATTTTCGCAGGTGCTGACTGACCACTACTGGCTGTGCACTAGCCGCTATGTTCATAGCCCCTTGTGTGCAGGAGCTCCCAGATTCCATAAATAACCGCCTGCATGATCCTCTTGTTTCAGGGCAGGCAGTGAGTTCGAAGAGATGTTTGTTGGCGTGGGCTCTAGACGAGTACGTGCCCTCTTCAACGCTGCCAAGAAGAACGCCCCTTGCATCGTCTTCATCGACGAGATCGACGCCATTGGCTCAAGCAGAAAGCATTGGGAGAACCAGACCCGGAAGACGCTGAATCAGTTGCTCACAGAAATGGACGGCTTCGAAGTGAATGAGGGGATCATCGTCATGGCAGCAACGAACCTGGCGGACACGTTGGACCCAGCTCTCACGAGGGCCGGGAGGTTCGACCGCCATGTAACCGTGCCGCTGCCAGACGTCAGAGGCCGGGAAGAGATTCTGCAATTTTACCTCAACAACAAGCCAGTGGCGCCGGACGTCAATGTGGCCCAACTGGCTCAGCAGACCAGGGGCTTCAGTGGTGCAGAGCTGTACAACTTGGTCAATGAGTCCGCCCTGCAGGCCGCCAAGGCCAACGAGCCCCTGGTCACAAAGGAGCTGATGGACGTCGCCCGCGACAAGATCATGATGGGCACGGCGAGGAAGTCGCTCGTGCGCACGGAGGAGAGCATGAGGCGGACCGCCTACCACGAGTCGGGGCACGCACTGGTTGCGCTGAACACCCCGGGCGCGAGTCCCCTGCACAAGGCAACGATCGTGGCGCGGGGCAACGCCCTGGGCATGGTGACGCAGACGCCTGGGCGGGATGAGTACTCAGTGAGCCGGCAGCAGCTGATGGCACGCATCGACGTGTGCATGGGTGGCAAAGTGGCCGAGGAGCTGGTGTTTGGCAAAGACCACGTTACCTCAGGGGCGTCCTCAGACCTCCACCAGGCAACTACGACGGCAGAGCACATGGTGATGCAGTGCGGGATGAGCGACGAAGTGGGGCCCATCTACGCCAGCAACAGGGGAGACCTGAGCGGCGAGGTGCAGAAGAAGATTGACGCGGAGGTGACGAGGATACTGAAGGAGGCCCAGGTGCGGGTGATGAAGCTGCTGGGGGACAAGATGAGCGACCTGCACAAACTGGCAAAGGCGCTCGTCGAGCGGGAGACCCTCACATCGAAGGAGATTGAGGATGTGTTGGATGGAGGGGAGCGTGGAGGAGCAGTGTCTGCAGGGCTGTCCTGACGGGGTGCGAGAGACTGTCGGTTTGGTTGCGTTTCTGTAAGTGCTGCAAGCACTGCCCTCGCATCTTCATGACAACGTGCGATGAAGGGTCGCGCTATGATGGGGTAGGAGGAAGGGGGCTCAGTGTGGGGTGTGGGAACGCGGCTTGCAGGGCGCATAGCGGCTGTCATTGTGCGCCCTGGTCGCGTGGGTTGTAGCCCTGCAGCCTGCCGTGATGGCAGTCCTATCCCCTTGGTGTTGCGCATTCATTGCTTACATATTTTATGTGCTGCTGGACCGACTGTTGTATGGGCGATTGTGAAATTTCTTAAACAAAGGAAACCGTGCAAGCGAGTCGCAGCGTTGTGGAGTTGTGGAACGAAGTGGGGACGCTGATGCTCTGCATGGTGGCCGTGTTATTCTGTGTGCTTCAGACTGCATGACGACCACAGCGACGTCTGGTGCCGTTTGGTTGCTTGGCTGATGCAGCTCACATGTTCTTCTGTCTACATTGCGGCATCCATTAGGTGCTTATATTGGTGATAGTAAGATATTTCCACCACTGGCCACACTATGCAGAGATCTCCGTCGGAACAACTGCTCGTATCCTCGCATCCATCAGGTGCTTATATTGGTGATTGTATAGGTATTTCCACCACTGGCCACACCATGCAAAGATCTCCGTCGGCACAACTGCTCGTATCCTCCCATCCAGCACCAAACTAGGATCCATAAGAGTGTGTTTCATTTCGATGATTTGTATGCCTCAATGTAGTGCCAGATAGTTGGCACGTGAGTGAGACGAACACTGGGACAAGCACTAGACGCACTGCTCTTGTGCCGTTTGGTGGCTGTGCGGGCTACCACAAAATGGATTGTAATGAACAGCCATCGTTACCTTGGTACTCGTTCTGGCGTATTCACAACCATGTCCGATGACCTCACTGAATGGGATGGGCCGTATATGCCACCGTTTCAGTCCTACAAAAGGCATTTTTCAGCCAGAGCTGCAAAGGAGTTCGTACACTCCAGTGCGGATGCATGAGAGGAGCGGAAAAGTGCTGCAAAGTTCGCCGAGCATTACATGAAAATGGGTTTGCATTGACTAAGTCGGACTATAGCAAACGAGGGGTTGAGTAGTCAGGACGCGGGAAAGATGATGTGACGCATCCCTCCGTAGTGGGGTTGCGCATAAAGTACTGTAGTACGCCGAGAACCCGTGCAAGGGTAGTCAGCTGGATCCCATCTGACGCATGGGATGCGGCAAACGAGGACGCATAGGGAACGGTGCACGGAGTCGTTTTGCTTGAACACCCGGCCACGCAAGACCGAAGACAACATGGCGAAAGGATTGCGACCCATGGGAGTGTGGCCCCGAGAGTTGGAATGCGTGCTCGCGCAGGTAGGCTGCCGGTTGACCGAGTGGCCTGTAGGGAGGCCGCTTGGTGGGCACCCAGAACAGAGGATCGAATGCTCCATCAGGCGTTATAAAACCGCTGCTGACCATCAGACCGTTTTTCCTCCTCTATCCGAATACGTTGAGCCCCGCTTGGTTTTACAATAACAGGGCAGAGGCACAGGAGGTGCGTGAAAGCAGGATGGATGCAGAGGTTCAGACCGAGCAGGCCAGGGTGAAGCTGCCGCGAGGAGCTCTGAGCAGCGGTCCACAGTAGGTCGGCAAGGGCCACTGCGCACAGCGAGGAATGGTGGAAGGCGAGGCAGGTGGTGTTCGGCGCACCCATCCACGAGCTGCAGGAGGCCGTTATGAACTGGCTCTCAATGCGAGGTGCTGCACCGGTGCATTTCTCTGTGGCGTGTCAGACCGAGGGTCATTCTGAGACTCAGTGGGGCATGAGGTTCAATGTCTCGTGTCAGACCGGCACAACATGGATTACGGAGAGCAAAGACAGGAGCTACGACCAAGCCTTCACTGTGTGGGACAATGAACGTGCGGACCGTGTGTGGCGGATAGGTGCCAGGCTGTTTCACCGAGAGGTTGTTGTGGGGCCTTCGGACGAGGAGTCTAGCTCGGAATTGGGTAGTGAGCCGGCAGACCATGGGTCAGGCTTGGGCAACTAATGTTGGGGTTGTGAGTGGCAGAAGTAGAAGTTCTCATTGTGAAGGGGTACCCCGCACCGGAGTAGTCAGCTCCAGAGGAACGCTGGGGCCGAGGGGAGTTTCTGCGTGTTTGCGGCGGAATTCCGAGTGTGGGAGGTGGGGCGAGGCTCAGAGTGATCGAGAGGGGGACACGGTAGGCTGCAAGGTTATTTAGTTTTTAGGGACTGGGGTGACGGTGTCTCTTTGTCGAGCAAGCCCTGACGACCCTGCAACAAGTCTTGGGTTTGCCTGTTGTGTGTGCTCTAGCCGCGAACTCGTGCAAGCTTACACGGAGGCTGGCTGTCTGTGGAGCGTGCTCGGAGCACCCAGACCGACATTGGTGGAAGGGCCACAAATGGTTTGACCGTCAGGAGCTCGCCGAAAGTTGGTTTTGGCCAGCTGGGGAAGGTAGGTGTGCGCAATGGGGCGTGAACGTACGTTTTGACCGAGACCAATGTTAGCCCTAACCCGTGACCGACTGCGGTCGGGAATGGTGGGTAGCTTAGCATGAGGTACACGATGGCCTGCATTTAGCAGGCGCTTGCGTGAAAGGATACTGAACTGTAACGTGGTGGGAAGGTCTATTAAGAGTATTGATTGTGGGGCTAGAATGTTTGGACAATTACTGATCTATTTTGGCTACCGATTCACACTGTTGCGGGGCTCTTTTAATGGCCTCCGCTGGTCCCTTTTCTCCGGCGCGCGTCCCACTTCATCCGCCTGCACCCGGTCGGGCCGATGGCCCCTCCGCCGAACCCGGCGGGCGTAATCGGGGTGCTCGTTCGTTCGTTGCGCGGTGGGCCCTCTTGCGCTCTGGGATCGGGCGGCTCTGCCGTTCGAAGATGGCGGGTAGCAAGGCAGCTGGCTCCCCGGGCCGCGAGGCCCGTGCGGAGCGAGGCAGTGAGCCAAAACGGGTAACAGAGCGGGGAGCAACGCACCCCCGCGTACGTACTGGTGGTCGGCCACATTCCGGCCCGGCCACCCATCACACAGACACCACACAATGTACATCAGTGCGTCACGACTGTATCGCCCGGCATACCCCTGTATCGGACCCACTATCGATACACCGCAGCCCAGTCTACCCCCACGGGCTGTCCCTTAGGTACAGGGACTTCCCGAGACCACCAACTACTCCACAACTGGGGGATTTAGACAAGTAAAGAGCCTACGAGTATCTAGAGATCATAAGGAATCCAAATAATGGGTCCAATCCCACAGATGACTAACCAACCAAGACTAATGGCCATAAATCTCTCGACCCCCATGTGTTTCCACAACAATACTTCCCCCTGGGGGGAGTTTTCGCCCTCGAAAACAAGACCGAAATCAATGTCCTCTATTGGCTGCCCAATGGTTGACCTAACTGTGAAGCTAGTGTCACCTCAGGCATACTCCACTGACCATCTGTCTAGTCCCTCTGTGAAATTTCGGGATATGTTCCAGTGTACAAGAAAATCAACTGACCTTCTTGTTATTGGGACCTCTTCAGTATCACTGCAACAGCTGCTCATCTCAGAAATCTCCAAGTCAGGTCTCTCCCATCACTGTGTCGGATGTACACTCGTGTTCATCTTGAAAGTAGAAAAGATGAAATAATGCTATGACCTGTGTTCGAATACAGCAGGTCAGCACGAGTGCTATCTACCTATACACTAAGTGTGTTGCCAGTCGACCAGGAGCATCCGACTATCCACTACCTGACAAGTCTGATATAGAAATAGATAACTTATGAGCCAGCTGTCCATCTGAGGATCGGTATAAATCTACTGATAATTCTCTCTGTCCTAATCCCTCAGATGAATCTCTCCGAAATATTTTTTCCTCTTTGAAACTGCAGCGTACCTTAGTCATTCCATCTCTAAATCCATCATGACAAGATATCCCAATAAAAGATTTCTCGACTCCTCACTGCACTGATCAATCATAGTCCTCTATATATCTCAGCCCAATCATCAATCAGTAAAGCATCGGTCTGGCCTCAACATCCGGTGTCCCATACCACTTTCAGTCTTACCAGCACCAAGCCTCCCGTCTCAAGGACTGAATAAAACTCAACTCCACTCAGATATGAAGACAATGATATAATCATGGAAACTCTTATCACCGAGTGCTGATCACAACAACCCTTTCAGGTAAACACTGTGACCAGCCCGCTATCACCATCAACAATCTAGAGTCTCCAATCATACAGATCATGCACCACTGTACTGAGTCAACAAAACCCCAACACCATGGAAACAAAATGAATAGCCGCAACTCCTCTCTCAAAAGAATAAAGGTGTCTGTAGCTCATTTTTTTGTTTTTACCTCTCTCCCGGATCTAGAGCTCATAAAAGAATGACAGATAAAATCAACAAATTTTGTCCACTTCTTTCCCGTCTGTGCCCTCAGCCGGGATAGTCTCACCATAGGATGTTATGAAAACAATCCAGTATCCTCAAAAAAAATTCTCAATCAGACATTTGGCGCCATTGTCCGACTATCTTCCGGTCTGGGCCCAGCCAAATGTGGCCATGATTGTTAACATGGGAGCAAATATGAGCCTCCTCATGTCACAACCATCAATCTCAATGTCAACCACACAGCCAAAATGTCCGACCGTCATCAAAGCAATCTCCTCTAATCCAACTCAATATGCCTCAATTTCGATACAGGTACAATCTCAACCGCTGACTGCAATCGAGAAAGGACTCCTCGAATGTGATCAAGTGGCCTCGATCTCAATAACCAACCACAGCATAGAGTACCACTGATCTAATATGGGTCATCATCCCTGGATTCCAACACAGTCGTCGATACAACAAAATGTACTCTGGGCGCTCTCGGTCGACCTCCTATTATGGGCCCGGAGGGAATGCGATCAATGCGCTGGGCGCCCCCATTTTTAACGACCGGGGGATGGGCACTTCCTCTTACGAATACACTGCGACCGTCGATAACCTCTATATCCAAGAATGTATGTATGACTAATATCCACCAAATCCCTCATACACTCAAGTAATCATCAGCCCACAGTACACACCAAATATAGATCATCGGTGCTAGCTCTACCCGTCACTGCTAACCACCATGCAAGTGGACGGGTCTGCCATCCTCTATAACCATCCACCGATTTTGACCTTGTGTCTCTATACCTGAAGATGAGGATGCTGAGACTGGAAGCTATCTCTGTCCTTTGGCTCCCTGCTACATCCAGCAATGTCCAGCTACTTCCCCCTGGGGTGCATCGACCGTCCTCGGCGATGTCTATATGGCTCACTGCTAGCCGAGTACTCACATTCTCCAACTAGAGAATGGAGTGTACTAGTCCAATGCCCCCAGTTGCACCTGGGGCCTGCAACTGTCTGCCACGAGAGATAAAATCGAGTGCTGACACAGGACAGGTTTCTACTGATAACCTGGTATGTGAACATCATGATATCCCCTCACTGCTACCATCCTCATAATCCTCCTAGCAGTGAACTCAAGTAGGGATTTTTAACTCAAAAGAGGATGACCCTATGTCTCACGGAATCGACCAGCTGTTCCTGTCATATTCCTCTTGATCAAGTTTGAGTTGAAATCAGATAACATGCCCTCATACTACCCCCATGTATCCAACACTCATGAGTGTCTTATCACAATGGAACACTCTGATATACAATATAGAATCAGTGACATGCTTAGAACTGCCGGCTATGTGCAAAACCAGCAAAACCACAATGTCAACCAACTCTGGCACACCTGTGCAATATACCACTGCTAAAGCCTGCAGAACAATGGTCCTGACTCCGGCTCCTGGGTCTGAGGCTGCCCACAGCAATGAAGTCGGAACCATCTCTATCCACTGAATCTGTAATATATGGGATCCTCATCAATCAAGGAATCCCACTCCCAAGACATCTGTGGGGTCTCTCCCAATAGGGCATGAGACTTTAAAGCAATGGCTCCCTCATGCCTGGATGTTACATCTCCTGAGACTGCGTATATGCTTCAGTTCGGTGTAGTGCCTGGCCAGGCATGTACCACCCTGCGTCTACCACTACCTCAACCACACAGACGCATCAAACCGATACTGAGCAAAGTGGCTTTGGCTCACTGGCTAGCCAAACCACTGATCACCTGACGCGACTATACCAGTTAGAGTCCGAAAAGAATACTGGTATATTAACCTGACACTGACTCAGGTCTACGTCAATCCTACATGGCAGTAATGCCGAACTGCCTCCTGGTCCAGCTGATCAGCCATCCCTGAATCAACACAGTGGGTGCTATATAGCCACCCTAGGCCTCCTCTGATCTCCCATGACTATCCCAACAATGACCAGGTCCATCATGCACCATGTCTGCGGGTGGAAAAATAACAACATGTACATGTGGGGGATGTCAAAGACCAGCCTGCCTCTGTGCAAAGAATACATGGAGCATCGCTACTGTACAAGTGCAGGAATCCAACAATAACAATGAATCAACAAAAATGTGAATATGTGCCTCTCCACTCTGTCCACAACATGGTATCAGTCTATCTCACGGGATACGACTTGGCTGCTTGAGTGTGCTATCCCCTCATGGGTACTCATGCACTACTCAACAATGATAGCAACCCCATAATCCACTGAATCCTCACAATATGGTGTCGTATAGATATAAACAAAATCCCTGTCAACTGCATACCACTGGACACGAAAGAATCAACCGTGAGCTACGGACTGCAAACTGGGTAGACATGCCGGTGTAGTCAGAGGCTCTCGGAACCTCTCAATCCTGGTCATAGACCAAGACGTAGTCCCTATCTCGCT
>CAJHUC010000109.1:0-20994 GCA_905146915.1 Ostreobium quekettii
TGGACGAACCAATGTCAGGGTCAACATTGACCGGCAAAAGCTCCTCACCGGCACTGCGCCCTCCAATGCCACCTCAACGCTCCTGCCAACGACAAGCTGCGGGGTCCCAAAATGGTAAAATGGCAGGGTCCGCACTTATATATCCCTCACAGCTGAGGTTGGCGGCAACCCCGCCAAAAACACCCCGGGCAAATTCGAATTCTTTGAATCTATTCGCTGGATTTGAAAATTCCGGGCTGGCTTTCAATCTTGGCCACTTGTTTGCGCACCGGCACATTTTTCCCCCGTTCCGGCAGGGCCAAAAAATGTCCCCCCCCCCCCCCCGTCCCGCCGAGGGGGTATAAAGGCGTGGCCCCTGCCATTCTACCAGTTTTGCAATGTGCGGTTCGGCGTTGGTGGCATCGGGTTTGGAGGTACTTGGAGGGGCGTTTGACAGGCAAGTGGTTGGCGTTTGTCCTGCTTTTTGTTTGTCCATGGACAGCAGCACGACCTGCACGCGAGCACTGTTTGGCCATGGTTGCACACCACACCTGCTAGGCATTTGGACAACTTCCGATGCTTGTGCGGTTCCGCGATCGCGGAACCGCACGAGCCTGTCCCAGGCTGGAAATGGACCCTGGAGATGTTTGTGCGGTTCCGCCATCGCGAAACCGCACCAGCCTGTCCCAGGCAGGAAATGAACAGATTACTTGTTTGTACGGTTCCCCCATCGCGGAACCGCATCACACTGTTGCGGATGGGAAATGGACCTTTTAGATGTTTGTGCGGTTCCGCCATCGCGGAACCGCACCAGACTGTCCCAGACAGGAAATGGACCCTAGTGATGTTTGTGCGGTTCCGCCATCGCGGAACAGCAGCAACCGGTCCCAAGCTAGATGTGGACCTTGGGGTGTTTGTGCGGTTCCGCGATGGCGGAACCGCACCAGACCGTTGCAGGCAGGAAAGGGACTGCTGACATGCTTGTGCGGTTCCGCGATCCCGGAACCGCACCAAACCGTTGCAGGCAGGAAAATGACCCTGGAGAAGCTTGTGCGGTTCCGCCATCGCGGAACCGTACGAACCTGTCCCATCCAGGAAATGGACCCTGGAGGTGTTTGTGCGGTTCCGCCATCGCGGAACCGCATGAACCTGCCCCAGTCTGGAAATGGACTTGCGAGATGCTTGTGCGGTTCCGCCATCGCGGAACCGCACCAGACTGTTGCAAGCTTGGAAACAACATGGGAGATGCAAGTGTGGTTCCGCGGTCGTGGTACCGGACGTAGCCACTGCACCAGCGATGTCGAGGATTTGTTCCACTGCTGTTCCGCGATTGTGGAAGCGGAAGCAAGCAGCGTCATATTTTGGGGACGGCCGTATAGCTCACTTCTCATATGTTACCGTTTGCTTTGCAGACCTCGCAACATGTTCCGTCTTTGTTTGGGAGTTGCTCGTGGGTTGGACACAATGCGGCGAAACGGTGAACGCCAGCTTGGAGTCTGATTCCAACGTGCCCCGAAAACGTATTCAGGTAAGATTGGCTTTTGCCTTACATGTCACCTGCCAAAGCATTACACTGTCTGTACAATGACTTAACAGATGTTAATGTGGATGATCCACAAACACACACCACGGCACTGCCTTGCCTTCCAACAGCCGCCCCAACACTTCAACTAGCAGTGCTTACAAACCACACGTACTTCGCCCCCACAAAGCTAGTTGTCGCTTGGCACCTTTTCCCCTACGTCTCAGGGTCGCTGTCGACTTCTTTGTACGCTGGGCCGGTCCTAGTGGGGGGTTGATTCCTGGGTAGTCATTATGCCGGGCTGCCACGTCTTGTCGGGCGTACCCTCCCCCGAAATAAACTCTGTTGATTCGGTGGCATCGCCCACACCTCCACCCTCTCTCTCAACCTCGCTGCCATCCTCCGGGTCATCCCCGGCCAGTAAATCAATCTCTTGAATGACGGGGGGTTCCTCATACGAGATTCGCTCTGTTGCCCGTCGAACGGGGAGCAATCGGCGGCGCGGCTCCGCGACCTCATCGGCCTTTGCTTCAGGAGCAACTGGCGCAGGCCTTCCTCCCTTCACACTAGGTGCACGTCTTTTATGCCCCGCCGAGATGGTACCACTCTTGCCCTTTTTCACCACTTTTTTCTCCTGCTCTTCTTCCTCCTCTTCCTCCTCTTCCTCCTCTTCCTCCTCTTCCCCACTCTCTGAGGAGGTACCGCTGGAGGTATCGTCCTCAGAGGAATCCTCTTCCCTACTCTCTGCTTCAGGAGCAACTGGCGCAGGCCTTCCTCCCTTCACACTAGGTGCACGTCCTTTAGGCCCCGCCGAGATGGTACCACTCTTGCCCTTTTTCACCACTTTTTTCTCCTGCTCCTCTTCCTCCTCTTCCTCCTCTTCCTCCTCTTCCTCCTCTTCCTCCTCTTCCTCCTCTTCCTCCTCTTCCTCCTCTTCCTCCTCTTCCTCCTCTTCCCCACTCTCTGCTTCAGGAGCAGCTGGCGCAGGCCTTCCTCCCTTCACACTAGGTGCACGTCCTTTAGGCCCCGACGAGATGGTACCACTCTTGCCCTTTTTCACCACTTTTCCCTCCTGCTCCTCTTCCTCCTCCTCCCCACTCTCTGCGGAGGTACCGTCCTCTTTGGATGAGGAATCCTCTTCCCCACTCTCCGACGTTGAGGATTGCTCTTGTCGCTTTGCCTTGCCCGCACCACCAGTTCCCTTTCCTGCGGTGCTTGCGGCTGCGTCGCCGGTGCCCCGCGTATCGCTCCTACCACCACCCGCTCCCTCGTGGCCCGTATCGCTCGTGGCACGCTGCTTCCCCCTGGCCGGGGGGCCACCTTCAACCTTGCCTCTTGCCTTCTTCCCTGTTGCAGCCTTCTTCCCTGTTGCAGCCTTCTTCCCTGTTGCACCCTTCTTCCCTGTTGCAGCCTTCTTCCCTGTTGCAGCCTCGGCGCCACGCTCTTGCCTTGCTACCGTTGCAACGATAGGGGGCAAGGTGGAATCCTACAGAAACAATATTCAATTCAATTGCGACGAGCACACATAATGGCGTCCTGCCAAAACTTCCTGTGGTTTTGTGCGGTCGTTTGCTTCCTGCCATCATCACGGTTTCACGACAATGGGGTAACACCACGCCGATGCGGTACCGCGATCGAGGAACTGATGTCCAACATCCTCCTACATCCATTACTGCAAACAGCATGTTGCGTTGCCGCCATCGTGGATCCGCAACTATCCCTATGTTGCAGGCGGTGACTGGATCTCGGAGATGCTTGTGCGGTTCCGCGATCGCGGAACCGCACGAGCCTGTTGCAGGCAGGAAAGGGACTGGTGACATACTTGTGCGGTTCCGCGATCGCGGAACCGCACCAAACTATTGCAGGCAGGAAAGGGACTGGTGACATGCTTGTGCGGTTCCGCGATCGCGGAACCGCACCAAACTGTTGCAGGCAGGAAAGGGACAGGTGACATGCTTTTGCGGTTCCGCGATCGCGGAACCGCACCAAACTGTTGCAGGCAGGAAAGGGACTGGTGACATGCTTGTGCGGTTCCGCGATCGCTGAACCGCACCAAACTGTAGCAGGCAGGAAAGGGACTGGTGACATGCTTGTGCGGCTCCGCGATCGCGGAAACGTAAGGACAAGGGCAGCACTGCCACCGGCAAGCGATAGTCATCTCACCTCCTGCCGCTCCAGATCCGCCAACACATCCTGGGCAGGGTGTCCATTCAATTCCTCGACCACACTCGGTGAGGGGTCGGACAGTAGCTCCGTTGCACTCTCCAACAAAGAGTGCGGGATCCGAATACGACCTTTCTTGATGCTCTTTACTGCCTTGAACACATCAACCGTGGAAACCCAGTGTTCCCACTCCGCCGATTTGCCAGGATGCCCATTCAGCTCTGTCACCTGCGTTACGGACAAAGACTGAAGATATGGCATCACCAGTAGGTGCGCCAGTGCAGTCGATGCTCTGCTTGTGGCGCCCGAGCTGCAATCCGCGGCAAAGGCCGCTATGGGTTCGGGTAGCCGGCGTCCACCCCACACCACTTCCTGTGGGCAACAAGCCAACACTTCGCTTATTCCTGCTGACGACAACAAGGCCACATCAATACCGCTTCTTAGCAAATGTCTAGGAATAGTGTGCGTGGGCTAAACTGTTTACCCTATACAACAGTTGCAACTTTGCATACCCTCTGGTCAGGAATCCCCCTCACGGCGGCGGCCGCTTTTAGTTGCTTGTACTCGTTGGACTTGGACGAACCGCCGGAACGGATGGCGCCACACAGTAAACCCTCCCGTGTGAAGAATGTCTCCACCCGCCTTTTCGCCCATTCGCATTGTCTAGTGCTGTCGTCTACCCCAACGGCCCTTCGCCCTTCCATAGCAGCCGCTATGAGGGCCGTGCCGGTGCCGTTGCACAGGCTCACCACCGTCCCCCCGTTGGGAGACAACTGCCTTATTAGCAGCCTCGTCTCCTCCAAAGGCTTCTGGGTGGGGTTCACGGCCTTGCCGCCCACCCCCACCACGGCGTCCAACTCGGCACGGCCGTAGCGGGAGTGAGCAGCAGGCGATGGGAAGTTGTAAACGAATCTGCCTCCAAGGCGCCCCCCGGCGTCCGCATGGACCGACTCCGCCCCATTCCCGTACTTGCCGACCACCACAAAGTAACGATGGCCAGCCGACGCCGTGCCGGCCTGCAGGTTGGCATTGCCATCACGCCCAAAGACGAATAGCACGTTGCCTTTATGTGGAGAGGGCAAGTGTTTCCCTGCAGCCTCCAAAACTCGCATCCACTCGCCGACGTCTTGATGCATGCTGTACACCGCGATATTGAAGTGGCCTGGGTTGAAGGGCAACGCCGACATAGCCTGGAATGGGAAACTGTCTGGTAGCCACTTTTGGCCCGGCCCGTCCCAGGACTCCTCCCCATGCTTGGAGAGCCCAAAGGGGGGGTCGACTAGTACCAGCTCCACAAGGGACGAGCCAAGTATGTGCCTCACGTTCTCGTACGTTTCTGGTGTCTTGGCGTCCCCAGCCACAATCGACAGCCCAACGTTCCGGCCCTCCTCCCTGCCGCCAGCCCAAGCCACCTTTCGGCTCCGGAAGTCCAGCCCCGACCGATGGGCGAGGAACTGGGAGATGGCCTGGGGGCCCACGGACAACTGGCCAGGAGCAATGTCCACAGGCCGCACGTCGTTTAGATCAGGAGCGGGAGATTTCTGCTTTACAATGTCCTCCCACTTGGGAGGGGTCGCTGGGTGGGCAGGCAGACCCTTGGCGGCAGCCTCGTCCACAGCCTTTGCCAGCTCCTCGCGTTGGCCGGGGGATATTCCGGACCGATGTCCAAAGGCGACTTGGGCAGTCTTGGTGCTCCCAGCAATGCCATCCATTTCCTCTTTTTCGATCTGACGGACAGAAAGCAAAACAGCAATTGAAGCAAAGAGCTGCAACACGGTTGCAAATTGACAGACGCACTCCGAGGAGGCGCAGGGGTTCTCGCACGGCGCAAGCTAATATTATTCGGCAGCACTCCCTAATGTGGTTTTGTGAATAGCAACAACACCACAAAATGCGGGTAGGAGGCATTCCAATATGCGGTTACGTGTTCGGGCAACTTGAGGTAGCAGCCCAAGTGTACGTCTCATTTCCTTTGCGGCGGCAGCTGCAGGACACCTGGGCCAGTGCTAAACACAAGCAAAAAACCCAACTGCACACTTGCAGGCGGTTGCGCGATCGAGGAACCGCAGTTGGGTGCTTCCCATCTAGATTGCCAGCCGGCAAGCCCCCCTTCACCTCTGCCACCCAAGTAAGTACTCACCTGCCCTGCCTGGAGCAACGACGCAGCTTCATACTCGTCCCTTGCCCCGCGCATCCAGGCCAGCAACGGCTGGACAACTGCATCCCGCAGGGCCAACGTCAGCTGATCCAGGCCTGGGAACAACTGGACTTGACGTTCCAGCCACCAACGTGCGGCTCTGGCGAAGGGTGCAAGGAACAAGTTCTCCTGAGGAGTGACGAGGTGGAGCCCGTCCCCCTGGCCACGGAGCAACGCGTTCTCGTCGTGGATCCGAGGCCGAACGGCAACCCGGCCAAAGTGGTGGTACAGAGCATGTGCAACTGGTTGAGCTTCCTCAATCTCACCCGACCTTATGTACAGGTCGTGAGCATGCAGAATAGCCTTGAAAAAGACAGCCTCCAATGTGTCCCGTGTTGCCGTGCTCCTACCGGTTGCTGGCGAACCCCCGGCTCCCGTGTCCACTGCTGCGTCGCGCACCTTGGCTGATGGCATTGCGTCTTCCCGGGAAACAAACGCTGGGAAGATATCCACGTGCTCCTTCAGCCCAGCAGTGAACTCCTTGTACCATCTCTTCTCCTGGTCGGTCCCCATTTTGTAGGCTGCGGTTCTGCGGGTCACTGCATTTTTCGCACACTTCTTGAACGCCATGATGAACGTCCGGGGCTGTAGGCCTGTTGTGGTGATCAAGTGCTTGCGGTCCATGACGCGGTCGAGGTCATCTTTGTCGGCTGTGAAACCCAACTTTTCGTCAAGGATGGACTCCCATCTGGTGACACTCCTGGTTGAGTTACGCACTAGCCACGCAAGCAGATCGCGCCAGGCTAGGAAGCCGTGCCAGCAGGCATGCACGTTCCACAAATCCTTCAACAGACCAAACCACGCATGCACATTGGGCGCATGCCAGTGGCCTACCAACTTCCCCGCATCAACAAGCCAGTCGAGGCCATTGTCAGACAGCACGTCCCTGATGTTCTCCTGTAGCCACGACTCTGGGATGGTAGCAATTTCGCGGAAAACATATCTTCTCATGGGCTCCTTGCTGCACTTACTGGACAGGCCGGGGGCTTTCCCAGATTCCAGCTTGCGCACCAGTTTGATTACAGCGTTGAAGGCTTCGTCTTCCATGTGCGAGAGGTTGATCTCGGGGAGGAACGCAGCGGTGACGCTCTTTGGCTTTGCTTTGTTGTCCTTCAGGGACTGGAATGCACGCTCCAGCGACTCCCTATGTGCCTGGTCAATCTGCAGACAACAACAAGCATATGAGCAAAGGCAGCAGGTGGAGGAACTTGGCATTGTTGAAGGGCAACACAGGCTAGCAAAACATTAGGGGTAGGTGATTGTCCGTTAGAGGGAAATCTTGAAAGGCATAACGGCACATGCTTCTCCTAGAGCTGAATTTAGCCAACAGCGGTGTTATGCAGTTCCGCGATAGCAGAACCGCACGAGCGTCCCCCAGGGCCCTAAACCAGCCCATATCAGTCTCGTGCAGTTCCGCGATCGCGGAACCGCACATGCTTCTCAGAGAGCTGAATTTACCCAACAGCAGTGTTGTGCGGTTCCGCCATCGCAGAACCGCACAAGGGTCCCCCAGGCCATAAACCAGCCCATATCAGTCTCGTGCGGTTCCGCGATCGCGGAACTGCACAAGCTTGTCACAAAGCTCAATTTAGCCAATAGCAGTGTTATGCGGTTCCTCAATGGCGGAACCGCACGACCGTCCCCCAGGGCCATAAACCAGCCCATATCAGTCTCGTGCGGTTCCGCGATCGCGGAGCCGTACATGCTTCTCACAGAGCTGAATTTAGCCAACAGCAGTGTTGTGCAGTTCCTCGATCGCGGAACCGCACGAGCGTCTCCCAGGGCCATAAACCAGCCCATATTGGTCTCGTGCGGTTCCGCGATCGCGGAACTGCACGAAGGTCCCCCAGGGCCCTAAACCAGCCTGTATCAGTCTTGTGCAGTTCCGCGATCGCGGAACCGCACAAGCTTCTCACAAAGCTGAATTTAGCCAATAGCAGTGTTGTGCGGTTCCGCGATCGCGGAACCGCACGAGCGTCCCCCAGGTCCCTTTCTTATTCTGATATTAGCTGCCGCACTGGCAACGAAATTGGATGGTTAGGCAATGGGTGGGTCACTCACCTCTTCAAGCCTCTCCGAGAGCCGTGCTCCCGTCATCGTATTGCGCGCCTCCCCCCTCTTCCTCTCGTGGTCCTCTCGAATGCTGACCACCTGCCGTTGGTACTCTTTCCATTCTCCTGCCTTCCTGGCAGAAGTCTGCGCTTCCGGCACCTCGTTCAGCAGGATAATCGCCAGCTGCCTCTGGTACGCCGCGTATTTGTCCTGGTCACCCCCTCTGAAGCGAGGGCACCCTCAATCCACCCATACTGCCCTCAGAAACGGCAACAGCTGGGTGGGTCTCATATACTCTTTATAGTTGGCGTTGAGACTGGACCTCTTCCTAGTGAGGTCGTTCTCCAGTCTACTCAGGAAGGCGAAGTCTTCGTCCTTGAGGGACGACCGGAAGAAGAAGTAGCAGGGTCTAGTGGCTATTCCCACTCTGGATGCGGCCAGAGTAGAGTGATTCCCAACGATCGTGCACGCCCAAAGGTGTCCTTGTAGCTGCGTTTCTCTAGGCGAAAGAACATGGGTTTCCAACGCCCCCCGTTCACCCATTTGTCACGTACTTCCACGGCATTAGACACCTGGGTGGGGGTGAAATCCGCGCCGTCCTCGTACAGGTCTTGAATGACAACCACTGCGGGGGTCATCATGTTGACGTCAAAGGCATCCACCAACTGCTGCACGCGGTCCTGATTGAGAGGCCGCGTTTGCAGCTCTTTGGGCTGCCTGCGGTTGAAGTTGCCGACGGCACCTATGGTTGTATACCCCGCAGCCCTCTTCATGAGCTCGTTATACCATATGACGTGGAGGTCGGGAACGCCGCTCCGGAAACCAGGTTGGTTGGAGAGCACAAAGTCCACCAACGACGAACCAGCCATTCTGACCTTTGTTGGTTTAGTCGGATCGTTTTTAGGCGGCTGCCACTCTGGTTGCTTGAAGTTGGGGTCGGGCCTGAATATGTATTCCGCCTTGGCAAAGTTATCCTTGGGAGCGTCACCAGCCGCAGCCCCCACCGAGCGCCTCACTTTGGGCACCTTCGCCACTTTATCCCGTGCCCCAAGAGTACCGCCACGAATGCCAGTAAGTGCACTCCTGGCAACAATTGCTGCAGCCTCTGGCCTGGAAGCGTACTGTTTTTGCGATGTCCCGGCCACATGTGCCGGGTCATCCGTGCTCTGCCTGGCCCTCTTCAATGGCCTTTCCACCGTCGCAGTTCCTTCCGAAGGCCGCGAGGTGCTTGGCTGTCGCGCCGTTGCCACAGTTGCCTCCACGTTGAGGGGCTCCTCCACTGCCCCTGGCCTTGTCCCACTGGGCCCCACATCGAAGCCGCTGGCGGCGTGCTCCTGTCGGGCCAGCGCAGCACCCCCTTCACGGGCAGCAGCCCCACTCGTCAACTTGGCTCTCTTTCTTGGGGGCTCCTCCGCCAATGCGATCTCCTTCATTTTGGACCCGGATACGGGCGCAGCTACTGTTGTTGCGCCCACCGTAGGCAATGCCTCCCTAGACTGGCCACCGGCTGGAATTGAGGCCAACAGCCCAGATTGTGATGCAGCTTCTGCATCGGGAGATTCAGCTGTCAGCGAGCGAGATGTTGCTTCCATCGGTGACATTGGCCCGCGGCCACGCCGTTTCCCTCCTCGACGGCCTTTTCCCCTCCGTTCCCCCTTGCCCCTCGCAGCCCCAGGGGGTTTGGCAGTAGTTGCTACCACACCACCTTGCTCCTCACCTTCATCCTCGCCCCCCCCAGCAGTGGGGGGCGCTTCCATCAGCCGGGATGCAGCCAGCTCCAACTGCTTCCTCCTCTCCTGGATTTCAGCCACGCCGGCAGCCACCTTTGCCCTGAAGGCTGCCTCCACCTGTTTCTGCACAGGGGACCTCGTTCCCTGTCTCCAGATTGTGTCCAAGGCCACCTGTTGGCAGCGCAGACTGCAGCACGGTGTCAGAGCTTTGAGGATGTCTGGCAGTTCATCCTCCGAAGCTATGCCCTCAGGGAGGGCGCCCATCCTCCAGCACACGGCGTGGGCTTTGATCTCCCAGCATCCCTTGCATTCCACACGCGGTGCCGGGCCGTCGCAACCCCAACCTCCATGGCTGTTCCTGTGGTCCCAGTCGCACGGGGTAGGAGAGGTTGAACTCTCAGAAACCCTTGTCGTCAACCTGCAAAATAGCAAAACACAAGTATGACAACGAGGTCGAAAGATTGAATGCCGATCCCCGCTCACGAAAGCGCACGCAGCACGCACCACCGCCATGTGCAGATTGGTGATGAAAAACAACACGGATATATCACCTTCACTCCTAGAGAAAGAGCGACCGCGGAACTGTTCCCAGGTGCAGGACTGCTCCCGTTCAAGCGTACTCTGAGTGGACTCCACTCCAAGGGGCAAGTGCGGTTCCGCGATGGCGGAACCGCACCAGACTGTTGGAGGCGGGGTAAGGGCCTTGGGGGAAGCATGTGCGGTTCCGCGATCGCGGAACCGCACGAGACTGCTGGAGGCGGGGTAAGGGCCTTGGGGAAGAACGTGCGGTTCCGCGATCGCGGAACCGCACCAGCCTGTTGCAGGCGGGGTAAGGGCCTTGGGGGAAGCATATGCGGTTCCGCGATCGCGGAACCGCACGAAACTGCTGGAGGCGGGGTAAGGGCCTTGGGGGAAGCATGTGCGGTTCCGCGATCGCGGAACTGCACGAGACTGCCGCGGACTGCGAACATCCTTAGAAAACATGTGTCTGACATGGTGCGCATTTGCGATTCTGTCTGCCATAGGAACGCCACAATATCTCGCGTCATATCCGAATTTGCCACATGTCAATTATTAGGCGTCGACACCGGCAGTCGCTTGTTGACGCTAGTGCCCCCCCCCCATGCGCTTCACTGCCTCGAGAGCCAGCGCCACAAGCAGCCACCGCCGCCGCAAGCAGCCGCCGCCGCCGCAGCCGGCTCCAAGGTACGCTTTGCGAAAAACGCGCCGGCCACGCCAACCAGACACCGCCCCTGGTGTCACCCTTGCGTCCCCCCTGCCCGACTGTCCGTCAGCGCCACAAGCGACGGCTGCCATGGGCGCTGCTTGCCCTAGGGGCAGAAGCGCCGCCCTCCAACTGAAATGGTGCGGTTCCGAAGGGTTCTGTGGTCCCCTTGCCCGACTGCCCGTCAGCGCCACAAGCAACGGCGGCCGTGGGCGCTGCTTGCCCTAGCGGCAGAAGCGCCGCCCTCCTACTGAAATTGCGTGGTTCCGGAGGGTTAGGTGGTCCCCCCCTGCCCGATTGCCCGTCAGCGCCGCAAGCGATGGCGGCCATGGGCGCTGCTTGCCCTAGGGGCAGAAGCGCCGCCCTCCAGCGGAGACGCTGCGGTCCCGGAGGGGTCGGTCGGCCAGCCACGCCACGGCGGCTGGCTGGCCTGCCGCCACCGCCCATGGCCTGGCGAGGCCATGGGCGGCCTGTTGAAGCGTGTGCCTTGCCTCCCCCCTCCCCACTGACCCAACACCGCGCGAGTCGTGACCATCGCGGCCGCGACAAACGAACAAGGTTGGTGGGCATAAATTGCCGCGCCTCGCCAGCGGCATCGCCGGTCTTTGTGGCTTTAC
This sequence comes from Ostreobium quekettii, assembly GCA_905146915.1. Taxonomy (NCBI): domain Eukaryota; kingdom Viridiplantae; phylum Chlorophyta; class Ulvophyceae; order Bryopsidales; family Ostreobiaceae; genus Ostreobium; species Ostreobium quekettii. The sequence continues at coordinate 11,486 of CAJHUC010000109.1, forward strand.
GGCTCTTGGCGTTGTGGAGGCGCGCGGCGAGAGACCTACACTTTGCAAGTTGTGCCAGTGAATGATGTATGTGCTCGATCGTGACTGTATATCGCATAATCTTTTACTAACACCCCATACCCCCAAACCTACTGTCTGTTGTGAGCACCACCCCAACTTCGGCGTGGAATTCAGTTTTTGGCACAGTTGCGGTTCCGCCATCGCGGAACCGCACTTGCCCCAAATTTGGCTTCTGGAGGCTACACTGCTCGCCTGGACTGCTGTGGACTGGGTCCTGCAGGCTGGATCCTGGGCTGGTCCTCTTGGACTGGCTCCTGTAGGCTGGACTGCTGTGCCTTGTGCGGTTCCGCGATGGCGGAACCGCACATGCTCCCCCAAGGCCCTTACCCCGCCTGCAACAGGCTGGTGCGGTTCCGCGATGGCGGAACCGCACATGCTTCCCCCAAGGCCCTTACCCCGCCTCCAGCAGTCTCGTGCGGTTCCGCGATGGCGGATCCGCACATTCTTCCCCCAAAGCCCTTACCCCGCCTCCAGCAGTCATGTGCGGTTCCGCGATCGCGGAACCGCACGTTCTTCCCCCAAGGCTCTTACCCCGCCTCCAGCAGTCTCGTGCGGTTCCGCGATCGCGGAACCGCACGTGCTTCCCCCAAGGCCCTTACCCCGCCTCCAACAGTCTGGTGCGGTTCCGCCATCGCGGAACCGCACAAGCTTCCCCAAAGGGCCTTACCCCGTCTCCAGCAGTTTCGTGCGGTTCCGCGGTCGCGGAACCGCACGTGCTTCCCCCAAGGCCCTTACCCCGCCTCCAGCAGTCATGTGCGGTTCCGCGATCGCGGAACCGCACGCGCTTCCCCCGTGGCCCTCACCCCGCTTCCAGCAGTTTGGTGCGGCTCCGCCATCGCGGAACCGCACAAGCTTCCCCAAAGGGCCTTACCCCGTTTCCAACAGTTTCGTGCGGTTCCGCCATCGCGGAACCGCACATGCTTCCCCAAAGGGCCTTACCCCGTCTCCAGCAGTTTCGTGCGGTTCCGCGGTCGCGGAACCGCACATGCTTCCCCTAAGGCCCTTACCCCGCCTCCAGCAGTCATGTGCGGTTCCGCGATCGCGGAACCGCACACGCTTCCCCCGTGGCCCTCACCCCGCTTCCAGCAGTCAGGTGCGGAACCGCATCTACCTCCCACATGGCACTTTGGAAGCTCGTGTTGGTACTGTTCACACGCTGTACTCGCTCACTACGCTGTGTGTGTGTGTTTCCAGATGCCTCCTTTCACCTTGAAGCTGGATTTCGATCAGGCTATCCCCACCAACAGCGTTTGGGTGTGTACAGCCTGTGGCAGAATCTGCAAAGCGCTGACACCGGCGGCTTTAGTGGGGGGGTGTAGGGGTTGCAGGGTGGGCCACTTCATGGTGGCAGTTCGTGATGGAAGGGGTGGTGTTGTGTTGCACTCGGGCACACCAACACTCTCCTGGCCCGCCCTGGAGGCCCCCCCCCCTCCGGCCCCTCCGGCCCCTCCGGCCCCTCAAGCCCCTCCGGCCCCTCCGGCCCCTCCGGCCCATCCGGCCCCTTCGGCCCCTCCGGCTCATCCGGCCCCTCCGGCCCCTCCGGCCCCTCCGGCCCCTCCGGCCCATATGGTTCTTCTGCACCCTCCGCCCCTGCTGCCCACTCCGCCCCCCACCACTCTTTTGCCCCATCTGCCCCCCACCACTCTTTCGACCCTTCCGCCCCCCACCATTCTTTGGACCCCTCCGCCCCTTCCCACTCTATTTCCTCCCCCGGCCCCAGGCAGTGGGGGCCTTGGGCGGATTTACGGGCCGCTTCTGCCCCACCCTCGCAGGCTGTCCATCACGTGGACGTTGGAGACGGCCTGCCCTCCTACGATGACCTTCCCACGGCTTGGCGGCTCCATCACCCTCGCCGTGGGCTCGATACAGAGGAGCCCTTGCACAGCAGGCAGCCCGACCCTGTGCCATCTGCCGGGCCCCATCCCCAGCATGACGACCCCGCCCTCGATTTGTCGTGGGGCCTCGAAGGGTGCTCTTTGGCCCCCGAGGACGACCCCCAGCGGCCCGTGGTGGTCGTTAGGCGGGTGCGAACTGTGACGGATGAGGTCACCTTCCGTAGGGATTAGTTGCCGAGGGGTTGTGGGGTAGTGGACAGGGACAATAGGATGTCGGCGGGCGTACGGGTCCTTTGGTCCCCAAGTCATTTTAGGATATTTTTGTTTGAACATTTTTGCAACTTTTTGTTGTATGAACATTTTTTGTAACTTTTTGTTGTTTCAACATTTTTGTAAATTTTTGTTACTTCTGGCGTTGTGTGCGGTGGTTTCAAAGATATGGTAATCGTCGCCCGTGGAGGCCTCCCACACATCCCATCCAACAGCGCGCGCTGCAAATCACTGGTATGTTTCCAGACTTTGTCCACCTTCACCATCCCCCGCTTGTCAGTCCAAAAGGCCTGAATACCACTGGTATTCCCAGGTATTATACCAGGCGTCGTGTGGTGTAAATGGACCCTGGAGATTTTTGTGCAGTTCCGCCATCGCGGAACCGCACCAGCCGGTCCCAGGCTGGATATGGACCTTGGAGTGTTTGTGCGCTTCCGCGATGATGCTATCTCCATATTGCGGTTCCTCCATCGCGGAACCGCACTGTCTCCAAAATGCCTCCAAACCTCTTATTTGTCCCTTGTATCCCAAGCCAACCTAATATGTACTATATTGCAGAATTGTCAAAGCACAACTCATATGATATTGGTAGGATGTCAAAGTCAGGAAACACACGTTTGAACCCCATTTTTCACCACATGTAATGGGACATTTTGAACGGAAGGGAGTTAAACATCTAAAAGGTCCATTGCCTGCCTGGGATAGGCTCGTGCGGTTCCGCGATGGCGGAACCGCACATACATCTAAATTGTCCATTACCTGCCTGGGACAGGCTCGTGCGGTTCCGCGATGGCGGAACCGCACAAACATCAGAATTGTCCATTTCCTGCCTGGGACAGGCTCGTGCGGTTCCAAGATGGCGGAACCGCACAAACATCAAAATTGTCCATTTCCTACCTGGGACAGGCTGGTGCGGTTCCGCGATGGCGGAACCGCACAGACATCTCCAGAGTCCATTTCCCGCCTGCAACAGACTGGTGCGGTTCGGCGATGGCGGAACCGCACAAACATCTAAATTGTCCATTGCCTGCCTGGGACAGGCTCGTGCGGTTCCGCGATGGCGGAACCGCACATACATCTAAATTGTCCATTGCCTGTCTGGGACAGGCTCGTGCGGTTCCGCGATGGCGGAACCGCACAAACATGAAAATTGTCCATTTCCTGCCTGGGACAGGCTCGTGCGGTTCCGCAATGGCGGAACCGCCCAGACAAGCATCCATCTAGGATGTAACAGATAAGCAGCAACACAGTGAGATGGTGTCCATGGACGAACCAATGTCAGGGTCAACATTGACCTGCAAAAACTCCTCACCGGCACTGCGCCCTCCAATGCCACCTCAACGCTCCTGCCAGTGACAAACTGCGGGGTCCCAAAATGGTAAAATGGCAGGGTCCGCACTTATATATCCCTCGCAGCTGAGGTTGGCGGCAGCCCCGCCAAAAACACCCCGGGCAAATTCGAATTCTTTGAATCTATTGGCTGGATTTGAAAATCCCGGGTTGGCTTTCAATCTTGGCCACTTGTTTGCGCACTGGTAATTTTTTCCCCCGTTCCGGCGGGGCAAAAAAAAGCCCCCCCCCCCCTCCCGCCGAGGGGGTATAAAGGCGTGGACCCTGCCATTCTACCAATTTTGCAATGTGCGGTTCGGCGTTGGTGGCATCGGGTTTGGAGGTACTTGGAGGGGCGTTTGACAGGCAAGTGGTTGGCATTTGTCATGTGTTTTGTTTGTCCATGGACAACAGCACGACCTGCACGCGAGCAATGTTTGGCCATGGTTGCACACCACACTTGTTAGACAACAGGACAACTTCTGATGTTTGTGCGGTTCCGCGATCGCGGAACCGCACGAGCCTGTCCCAGGCTGGAAATGGACCTTTTAGATGTTTGTGCGGTTCCGCCATCGCGGAACCGCACCAGCCCGTCCCAGGCAGGAAATGGACCCTGGAGATGTTTGTGCGGTTCCGCCATCGCGGAACCGCATCACACTGTTGCAGACGGGAAAATGAACTGAGGAGATGTTTGTGCGGTTCCGCCATCGCGGAACTGCACCAGACTGTTGCAGGCTGGTAATGGACCTTTTAGACGCTCGTGCGGTTCCGCCATCGCGGAACCGCACCAGCCGGTCCCAGGCTGGATATGGACCTTGGAGTGTTTGTGCGCTTGCGCGATGGCGGAACCGCACTAGACCGTTGCAGGCAGGAAAAGGACTGCTAACATGCTTGTGCAGTTCCGCGATCGCGGAACCGCACCAAACCGTTGCAGGCAGGAAATGGACCCTGGAGGTGTTTGTGTGGTTCCGCCATCGCGGAACCACACGAACATGTCCCAGTCTGGAAATGGACTTGCGAGATGCTTGTGCGGTTCCGCCATCGCGGAACCGCACGAACCTGTCCCAGTCTGGATATGGACTTGCGAGAGGCTTGTGCGGTTCTGCCATCGCGGAACCGCACCAGACACTTGCAGGCGGGGAAACAACATGGGAGATGCCTGTGTGCTTCCGCAGTCGCCGAACCGCGTGAGCCATCTGCAGCTGGGGATCAGATTTGGGAGAAGCTGGTGTGGTTAAGCGAAGTCGAAACCGCAATAGACTGGTGCAGGAGGGAGATGGACCTGGGTGATGCTTGTGCGGTCCCGTGATGGTGGAACCGGACGTAGCCACTGCACCAGCGATGTCGAGGATTTGTTCCACTGCTGTTCCGCGATTGTGGAAGCGGAAGCAAGCAACGTCATATTTTGGGGACGGCCGTATAGCTCACTTCTCATATGTTGCCGTTTGCTTTGCAGACCTCGCAACATGTTCCGTCTTTGTTTTGGAGTTGCTCGTGGGTTGGACACAATGCGGCGGGATGGTGAACGCCAGCTTGGAGTCTGATTACCAACATGCACCGACAACGTATTCAGGTAAGAATGGCTTTTGCCTTACATGTCACCCGCCAAAGCGTTACACTGTCTGTACAATGGTTTAACAGATGTTAATGTGGATGATCCAAAAAAACACACCACGGCAGTGCCTTGCCTTCCAACAGCCGCCCCAACACTTCGACTAGCAGTGCTTACAAACCACACGTACTTCGCCTGCACAAAGCTAGTTGTCGCTTGGCACTTTTTTTCCTACGTCTTAGGGTCGCTGTCGACTTCTTTGTACCCAGGGCCGGTCCTAGTGGGGGGTTGATTCCTGGGTAGTCATTATTCCGGGCTGGTACGTTTTGTCGGGCGTAGCCTCCCCCGAAATAAACTCTGTTGATTCGGTGGCATCGTCCACACCTCCACCCTCTCTCTCAACCTCGCTCTCAACCTCGCTGTCGTCCTCCTTTTCGTATTCGTTCAGTAAATCAATCGCTTGAGCGACGGCGGGTTCCTCATACGAGACTCGCTCTGTTGCCCATCGACGGGGGAGCACTCGGCGGCGCAGCTCCAAGACCTCGCCGGCCTCTGCTTCAGGAGCAACTGGCGCAGGCCTTCCTCCCTTGACACTAGGGGCACATCCTTTAGGCACCGACGAGATGGTACCACTCTTGCCCTTTTTCACCACTTTTCCCTCCTGCTCCTCTTCCTCCTCTTCTTCCTCCTCCCCACTCTCTGAGGAGTTACCGCTGGAGGTATCGTCCTCTTCGGAATCCTCATCCGGTGAGGATTCCTCTTCCCCACCCTCTGCTTCAGGAGCACCTGACGCAGGCTTTCCTCCCTTGACACTAGGTGCACATCCTTTAGGCACCGACGAGATGGTACCACTCTTGCCCTTTTTCACCACTTTTCCTTCCTGCTCCTCTTCCTCCTCTTCCTCCTCCTCCCCCCTCTCTGAGGAGGTACCGCTGGAGGTATCGTCCTCTTCGGATGAGGAATCCTCTTCCCCACTCTCCGATGTCAAGGATTGCTCTTGTCGCTTTGCCTTGCCCGCACCACCAGTTCCCTTTCTTGCGGCGCTTGCAGCTGCGTCGCCGCTGCCCTGCGTATCGCTCCTGCCACCACCCGCTCCTTCGTGGCCCTTATCGCTCGTGGCACGCTGCTTCCCCCTGGCAGGGGGGCCACCTGCAACTTTGGCTCTTGCCTTCTTCCCTGTTGCAGCCTTCTTCCCTGTTGCAGCCTTCTTCCCTGTTGCAGCCTTCTTCCCTGTTGCAGCCTCGGCGCCATGCTCTCGCCTTGCTACCGTTGCAACGATGGGGGGCAAGGTGGAATCCTACAGAAATAGTATTCAATTCAATTGCGACGAGCACACATAATAGCATCCTGCCAAAACTTCCTGTGGTTATGCGCGGTCGTTTGCTTCCTGCCACCATCGCGTTTTCACGACAATGGGGCAACACCACGCTGATGCGGTACCGCGATCGAGGAACTCATGTCCAGCATCCTCCAACATCCATTACTGCAAATAGCATGTTGCGTTGCCGCCATCGTGGATCCGCAACTGTCCCTATGTTGCAGGCGGTGACTGGATCTTGGAGATGCTTGTGCGGTTCCGCGATCGCGGAACCGCACCAGACTGTTGCAGGCAGGAAAGGGACTGGTGACATGCTTGTGCGGTTCCGCGATCGCGGAACATAACTGATGCGGCGAGAAGGGTGAAATTGGTGACTATGCTGTCGCAGTTCTAATCCCACTTGGAAATATTAGGACAAAGGGCAACCGCGCGATATGCGGGTCACCCGGCATCTTGGCGAGGTGTGTCCATTTAATTCCTCGACCACACTCGGTGAGGGGTCGGACAGTAGCTCCGTTGCACTCTCCAGCAAAGAGTGCGGGATCCGAATACGACCTTTCTTGATGCTCTTTCCTGCCTTGAACACATCAACCGTGGAAACCCAGTGTGCCCACTCCGCCGATTTGCCAGGATGCCCATTCAGCTCTGTCACCTGCGTTACGGACAAAGACTGAAGATATGGCATCACCAGTAGGTGCGCCAGTGCAGTCGATGCTCTGCTTGTGGCGCCCGAGCTGCAATCCGCGGCAAAGGCCGCTATGGGTTCGGGTAGCCGGCGTCCACCCCACACCGCTTCCTGTGGGCAACAAGCCAACACTTCGCTTATTCGTGGTGATGACAACAAGGCCACATCAATACCGCTTCTTAGCAGATGTCTAGGAATAGTGTGCGCGGGCTAAACTGTTTAGCCTATACAACAGTTGCAACTTTGCATACCCTCTGGTCAGGAATCCCCCTCACGGCGGCGGCCGCTTTTAGTTGCTTGTACTCGTTGGACTTGGACGAACCGCCGGCACGGATGGCGCCACACAGTAAACCCTCCCGTGCGAAGAATGTCTCCACCCGCCTTTTCGCCCATTCGCATTGTCTAGTGCTGTCGTCCACCCCTCCGGCCCTTCGCCCTTCCATAGCGGCCGCTATGAGGGCCGTGCCGGTGCCATTGCACAGGCTCACCACCGTCCCCCCTTTGGGAGACAACTGCCTTATTAGCAGCCTCGTCTCCTCCAAAGGCTTCTGGGTGGGGTTCACGGCCTTGCCGCCCACCCCCACCACGGCGTCCAACTCGGCACGGCCGTAGCGGGAGTGAGCAGCAGGCGATGGGAAGCTGTAAACAAATCTGCCTCCAAGGCGCCCCCCGGCGTCCGCATAGACCGACTCCGCCCCATTCCCGTACTTGCCGACCACCACAAAGTAACGATGGCCAGCGGACGCCGTGCCGGCCTGCAGGTTGGCATTGCCATCACGCCCAAAGACGAATAGCACGTTGCCTCTGTGTGGAGAGGGCAACTCTTTCCCTGCGGCCTTCAAAACTCGCATCCACTCGCCGACGTCCTGATGCATGCTGTACACTGCAATATTGAAGTGGCCTGGGCTGAAGGGCAACGCCGACATAGCCTTGAATGGGAAACTGGCTGGTTGCCACTTTTGGCCCGGCCCGTCCCAGGACTCCTCCCCATCCTTGGAGAGCCCAAAGGGGGGGTCGACTAGCACCAGCTCCACAAGGGACGAGCCAAGTATTTCCCTCACGTTCTCGTACGTTTGTGGTATCTTGGCGTCCCCAGCCACAATCGACAGCCCCACATTCCGGCCCTCCTCCCTGCCGCCACCCCAAACCACCTTTTGGCTCTGGAAGTCCAGCCCCGACCGACGGGCGAGGAACTGGGAGATAGCCTGGGGGCCCAGGGACAACTGGCCAGGAGCAATGTCCACAGGCCGCACGTCGTTTAGATCAGGAGCGGGAGATTTGTTCTTTACAATCTCCTCCCACTTGGGCGGGGTCGCTGGGTGGGCAGGCAGACCCTGGGCGGCAGCCTCGTACACAACCTTCGCCACCTCTTCGCGTTGGCCGAGGGATAATCCGGACCGATGTCCAAAGGCGACTTGGGCAGTCTTGGTGCTGGCAACCATGTCATCCAATAGGTCTTTGTCTACTTGACGGACAAAAAGCAAAACAACAATTGAAGCCAAGAAGTGCAACACGGTTGTAAACAGAAAACCCAACTGCACACTTGCAGGCGGTTCCGCGATCGAGGAACCGCAGTTGGGTGCTTCCCGTCTAGATTGCCAGCTGGCAAGCCCCCCTTCACCTCTGCCACCCAAGTAAGTACTCACCTGCCCTGCCTGGAGCAACGACCGAGCTTCATACTCGTCCCTTGCACCGCGCATCCAGGCCAGCAACGGCTGGACAACTGCATCCCGCAGGGCCAATGTCAGCTGATCCAGGCCTGGCAACAACTGGACTTGACGTTCCAGCCACCAACGTGCGGCTCTGACGAAGGGTGCAAGGAACAAGTTCTCCTGAGGAGTGACGAGGTGGAGCCCGTCCCCCTGGCCGCGGAGCAACGCGTTCTCGTTGTGGATCGGAGGCCGAACGGCAACCCGGCCAAAGTGGTGGTACAGAGCATGTGCAACTGGTTGAGCTTCCTCAATCGCACCCGACCTTATGTACAGGTCGTGAGCACGCAGAACAGCCTTGAAAAAGACAGCCTCCAACGTGTCCCGTGTTGCCGTGCTCCTACCGGTTGCTGGCGAACCCCCGGCTCCCGTGTCCACTGCTGCGTCGTGCACCTTGGCTGATGGCATTGCGTCTTCCCGGGAAACAAACGCTGGGAAGATATCCACGTGCTCCTTCAGCCCAGCAGTGAATTCCTTGTACCATCTCTTCTCCTGGTCGGTCCCCAGTTTGTAGGCAGCGGTTCTGCGGGTCATTGCATTTTTCGCACACTTCTTGAATGCCATGATGAACGTCCGGGGCTGTAGGCCTGTTGTGGTGATCAAGTGCTTGCGGTCCATGATGCGGTCGAGGTCATCTTTGTCGGCTGTGAAACCCAACTTCTCGTCAAAGATGGACTCCCATCTGGTGACACTCCTGGTTGAGTTACGCACTAGCCGCGCAAGCAGATCACGCCAGGCAAGGAAGCCGTGC
>CAJHUC010000110.1:0-13797 GCA_905146915.1 Ostreobium quekettii
GAGTATGAAGTTGAACGTATCCTCGATAAAAGGATTAAAAAGCGTGGGAGACGCAAAAACTATGTTGAGTACCTTGTCAAATGGCTGGGATATGGACATGAGCATAACAGCTGGGAATCAGCAGAGTCAGTTGCAAATGCACAGGAATTGGTTCAAGCATTTGAAAATGGCAGAACACCTGTGATGCGAATGCAAACTGCATGAAGTACGGGATGTACATACTGAAACATGCTCATGTGTGCTTATGCTTTTGACAGGTTCTCTTGCGCTGGGCCCAGAAAACACTGGGTATACTGCCCCCCGTGCGAGGACACAGTTCGCCCACATGAACGCCATGTCAGTGAACATCCTCAACGGGGAGAGGTTGGACACCGCCGACCCCTACGTGCCATTTCCCCGTGCGCCTGAGCGTGCACGCGGACGTGGGCGACGGCGGGGTGCCGCACCGGGCCGATCTGGACCGGCGTGGGTTTTTGGTGGTACTCGGCATCGTGGTCGCCGATGAAAGGCCGGGAGGTCAAACATTTCCAGCCACTTGGCTGAGGAAGAGTTTTAATGAGGGTTGTAAAGGCCGGGACGGTCATGTAAAACAACCACTCTTTCTCTTTATCCAAAATTGTTTTGTGTGTTGTGTTTTGTTAACTGGGCATGTGGCAAATCGCACAGCCAGTTCCACCAACATCCATACAATGCTTCTGCTCCCGTATTCACTTATACTGGGACGAGGACGCCCCTCTCCCTGAGGGGGACGAATGTTACGCGCACCAGCCTGATGTGGGAGACGTCCTACTAATGGCCCTTGGTGTGGGGGACGCCCTGCCAAAGGCACGTACTATTCCTCACCCAATGTAACCTTTATCCATATTAGGATACGGGAGTAGGAGGGGTGGTCCCGCCTAGGTGCCCTGTAAGGACCTAGGTGCCCGGCAAGGCGGGTCCGCGGCTCAAAGAGGGCAGGAACCCCACACCCACATCCTATACGTAACACCAACGTTATAAGGATGGTCGAAAGCGGCGGCACAGACACAACAGGAAAGGGGGAAGGAGACGTGCATGGGTGAAAGCTAGGCGGCGGATAGAAGCTGCGCGCGATCGGGAAGCTGAGCGCGATAGGGAAGCTCTAGCAGATAGATTAGAGGAAATACAAGAAGCGGGGTTGGGTGGCCTGCCCTCGGGGGTGTGGCGGCCCATACAGGACCACCTCGCCCCCAAGGACCAGGCCCGATTAGCCGCCATAAGCGGATACATTAATAACGCATTGGGGGGGGCAGAAGGGGCACGGTTGCAAAAGGAAGAACACGAGAGACAGAACCCCCCCCAGTCTTGGGGAGAATGGCACAAGCATCGCAAGCAGGAATGCAAACAAGTGGATATGAATCGCCGGGCTGCTTATAAAACACGTCAGTGCGCGGCTATCATAGATTTGGTGTTGCACCGGGGGGAACACATGGTGGGGTACAAGTCTATTAGCAGAAAATATAGAATAACTCAACCGTCATTAAGACGGTTGGAAGAAAGACTCGTTGAAGACGATTTTTTTTCACAGGTTGGGTGGGAGTTCAATGTCATGGACTCCGGCCTCCTAACAGGTAGTGACACGGAGACTTCCTCCGATGGGGATTAGTTTTTTTTTTTTTTTTTGATTGTGAGGTGATGTCGAAGTACCGCCTACCACCGGCGAGGAAGGTGACATTCGCTGAACAGTCCATGGTTGTCAGACGCTTTTCTGCCTTTTTTTCACAAAGAAAATGTCCTCAAACCGTCCTTGTAACATCTGAAATCCATCGCCGAATATATGTTGCCTCGGTTATTTACGCACTGGACGTGTGCGCCAGGCTGTGCTGGCGGCGATGGTGTTTTTGACCTCGCAGAGTTTATTGCTGAGCGAGGAGTCCCAGACGCACATGATGATGTTCCTGCTGGGAGGGGTGTGTTCAGCTCTGCGAACACTGATTCGCTTGGAGGTGCATCGCCAAGTTCGAGTGTCGTTGTGGTGGAGGCTGTGCCACAGCGCAAGGCCAAGAGAAGGCGTCTGACCACCCCCGAACCGCTTGCTACGGCTGCTGATGTGCGGACTCCACAGCAGGAACAGCAAGCACTAACTACAGCAAAGCAGTCCCCGCGCGTGGTGGCGACCTTGGAGGAAGGGTCGCCAAGGACACGCCGCAAAGGCCGCCACCACAAAGGGGATCCAGGCCACCAGGAATGGTGTAGAGAGGGGTTTACTGTAGAAGAGGTGTCAGGGCCCGACAAAAGACCACGTTCCATTACTGCTACTTGCCGGTTGTGTATGGGGAGGGGCATTGTCAAGCAATACAAAGTGTTGTCATACAACCCGGGAAAGAAGTACACAAACAGGGCCAGTTGGACGGGGCCCTCAAACCATTTGAAAGACAAACATGGCGTTTGCAGTATTGATGCACTTCGAGACAAACTTAGTAATCCTGCGGCCAACCAGCAGATGAAATTGGGTACATCATTGGAAACCTACCTCGAGACATGGCTAGAGGGTTGTGTATGGGGAGGGGCATTGTCAAGCAATACAAAGTGTTGTCATACAACCCGGGAAAGAAGTACACAAACAGGGCCAGTTGGACGGGGCCCTCAAACCATTTGAAAGACAAACATGGCGTTTGCAGTATTGATGCACTTCGAGACAAACTTAGTAATCCTGCGGCCAACCAGCAGATGAAATTGGGTACATCATTGGAAACCTACCTCGAGACATGGCTAGAGGTGGCCACCCGGATCCGTTAATAGCGGACAAAGGTTAATTTCCGTTAATTTTCCGTTAATTAACGGAAAATAACGAAAAAAGACAAAAATTAACCAAAAATTAGCGGATTTTTGGATTTTTGGGGATTTTTGGGTTTTGTTCATATTTATAGTTTATGGAATTCGCTATTAGAGAGTATGTTTGTATTTTATTTCAACCTATGCATACTAGATTTTCAACTAGCCGCAGTTGTTGTGATTTTTTGGGTTTTTTTCGATTTTTTGGATTTTTTTCGTTTTTTCTGAATTTTTCTCCCTTTTTTCTTAACGAAATTTAACGGACAGCTGATAAAAATTAACGAACCGGATTTAACGGACCGGATGGCACCCTTGAATGGCCACCTTTAGACATGGCACCCTAGGACTTCAGAATGGAACAGGGCGGTGGCCCACGTTGCCCGGTACGTCAGTTTTGCTAATGCACCATACCACCTGGCTCAGACGGCGCCTTTCGTTCGTTTAATACGAGCCTTTATTCCCCGTTGGCCATCTATTAGTAAGCAAACAATTGTGAGGTCGGTGGCAAGACAGGCCAATGAGATCAAGCGGGAAATAAGGGAAGAGGTGTCCCAAATCCGAGACGAGTCGAGAGTTGCCATGACAACGGACATTTGGACAAGCAGGAACACGCACCCATTCATAATAGTGACATTGCATTGGGTGGATGCCGATTGGAGCATGAAGAAGCGCATACTGGGTGAGTTTGGATGGCATATTCTGTGTCCTATGATATTTTCAATATTCGTGGTTGTCAATTCTTTACTGTTTGCATACATGCCGTGATTAGTAACCACTCCTGTGTGCTTTGCCAACCGTGTCATGTGCACTCGCTGCGCTAGTACCGGCCTTCACTGGCCGGGAATCACGCCTGATTGCACATGAATCGTGGATGCTGTGTTGCCATGGCACGATAGCCATCAGTACTGGCCCGCCATCGGCCAATGCTGTGTGATATGTCATGAATATCAATTCTTTACTGTTTGCATGCATGCCGTGATTAGTGACCACTCCTGTGTGTTTTGCCAACCGTGTCATGTGCAATCGCTGCGCTAGTACTGGCCTTCACTGGCCGGGAATCATGCCTGATTGAACATGAATCGTGGATGCTGTGTTGCCATGGCACGATAGCCATCAGTACTGGCCCGCCATCGGCCAATGCTGTGTGACATGTCATGAATATCAATTCTTTACTGTTTGCATGCATGCCGCGATTAGTGACCACTTCTGTGTGCTTTGCCAACCGTGTCATGTGCACTCGCTGCGCTAGTACCGGCCTTCACTGGCCGGGAATCACGCCTTATTGAACATGAATCGTGGATGCTGTGTTGCCATGGCACGATAGCCATCAGTACTGGCCTGCCATCGGCCAGTGTAGTATGACGTATATCATATGCAAAAGGTAACCCCATCTTTTAAAGCACAACACGTTGGTGGCGACAGGGACTACCAGCTTCCCTGGGAGCCACACTGCAGACGCGATAAGCCGTGTCTTGCTAAAGATCCGATTGAAGTATGGCCTGCACCCTGTAGTTCCGCGTGACCAAGTCATGACGGAGTCGGAGATGGAAGCGGACCCTGTGCGTACGTTTCAGGATGAGTCGCCATGCAATCGTGTGGCTCTCACCACGGACTGCGCCTCCAATATGATTTCAGCAGCCGAGAAGAAGGATATTTTTGATTGGCACCCCTGCATTTGCCATCTGTTAAATACTGCAGTCAAGGCCGCTTTCCAAAATGTTGACGAGTTTCAGCAGCTCGTGCAGCCGCTTCGCGAATTGGCAACTCATTTTCACAAATCGCCCACTGCTTGGAGTGTTTTCCGCTGCGTGCAAAAGAAGCTGCTAAAGGAGGCAGGGGCCAGCGATGTATCATCAGATGAGGAGGAGGAGGATTACTTGGGTGTAAGGGAAGATGATGATGTTGCTATGTTGCCCGATGATCCTGATGCAGATCTGACGGTTCCTGACAATGAAATGGAGCAGGCTTGTCCAAAGCGAATATTGCGTCTGGGGACTTGGTGCCCGACGAGGTGGAACAGCATGTATTTTTTGATTAAGAGGGCGGTTTTGTTGGAGAGAAGCATCCGCGAGTATACATCAAATGCGGGAATTCCTAGGATCATTATACCAGCTTTTGGGTGGTGCATTTTCAAACAAGTGCTGCCAGTCCTGGAGTGTATAGGGAATTGTCTGAGCGATGTGAGGGGGACGACTACATCACCATATCGGATGTCTTATATAATGTACTGAAGTTGTTGTACGACCGGCTGTATGTCAGTGACACCGATGCACACGCAAAACCTGTGTTGCTTGACTTCGCCTCTGAGTTCACACAGAAATTGTGTGCGGATTGTGATAATGTCAATCTAATATATTGCTGGGCATTAGCGGCGGCTGTGGATGGAAGGAGGAATACATTGCACTGGATGAGGAGGATCTGGAACAACGCTGACGATTGGCCGAATCTGGTGGAAGAATATGACACCCTGGCAAATTTCCAAGCGATGTTGAAGAAAGAGATGACGGCATTGGTGAGTTGAGTTCTGATTTGTGGCCTTTGCCTTTGTGAATGTGTGCATCCAACTGTTGATAGTTTTTGCTTGTGTGAATAACAGCATGCATATGACTTCTGCAGTGAGGCAAACGCCCGAAATCCCGGCTCATCATCCGAAGAGGCTGCAGCACAGGCTGTGCAGCAGAGCTGGCTTGACGCGGCATCACCCCACCTAAAGGGACTACGTTCCCGACGATCAAAGAGGAGAAGACGGGCCCCATCCTCCCCACAGCACATGGACCCCATCGAGGCCGAAGTCGAAAGGTGGTTTGAATTGAAATGGACACCAGCATATGAGTATCAAAAGAAATGGAGTGCAGGGGATTGGTGGCGAGAGAATCATACCAGCTTCCCCTTGGTGGCCAGGCTTGCACGTCGAATACTAGCAACACAGGTGAGTAGGTGAGTACAACTAGCTGTGCATATATGCCACAATGCCCTTATGAAGTTCACAGGCTGAGAAGTACTGAGTATTTTTGGTTGTGTTGCAGGCCTCCAGCGCCAGTAGTGAACGATCTTTTTCCAAGGCCGGTCTAATAGTTCGGGCCAAGCGCATGGTTCTCAAGCCCGAGAACGTGGATCATTTAAGCTTGCTAGGATGGCAAATCCGAGAAGGAAGAGGGAAGTAGTGACTTTGGATTCCTGGGTTTGGATCGCCACCGGTGACCCCCCTCGTTGCCCCGGCGTGGAAACTGTGGAGTACCGCCACAGCGAGGGTGCGATAGGCAGAGATGGAAGATAAGATATCATGACTTCTAATATTCTGTTGGTCTGTGTTGAAGTGCACACCTTGGACACACTATGTTGGAGTGGTGGATGAACTTTGGGTATCATATAGATAGAAGAAAATTTTATTCAACAATTGCATCCCAACAAGTACTGCGATTGGTGGATGGGCTTGACACTCGCTGCCCTGGCATGGAAACGGTGGAGTACCGCCACAGCAACCCATCGTTATATGTGATACGTATCACCCATTCCCAAGTATGTTGAGTGGCTCAACAGTGTTCAGAGGTGAACCCTCTTTGCCACCTGCCTCAGGTGATGTGGGTGTTTGTGTGTCCGTGTTTGGTATTACAAGTATGCCGAACCCTTGCTGCAATGGCCGGGAAGACTTGCAATGGGAGTGTGGTGCGCACTGCGTACTATGCAGCAGTACCAGCCGCAGCAAGTGGTGCAGGTTGGCATGCCATACACCGGAACTTTACACACGGCTTGTGTGTTGTTCAGTTCTCCAAAACACTCCATGTATTACAAACCGCAGAATACATGACCTGGAAAACGCCCACACACGTTTATGAAGCGTGCAACCAACACAATTCGAGCTGCTGCAAAATGGAAACCCCTGGCAACTTCGCCTTGACCTTGCCGCGGCTGGAAAGCAAGTACCTACGGGACAGAACGGACCAAAATTATGAATCCACGGATGTTTTGTCGCGGACCGGACGCCGCGCACGCCCTCCGTTAATTTAGCGGCAAATAACGGTGAAGAAAAAGTGAGAGCCGGATTCTGCGGACGGCAGTACGGCAAACAGCGGACC
This sequence comes from Ostreobium quekettii, assembly GCA_905146915.1. NCBI lineage: Eukaryota > Viridiplantae > Chlorophyta > Ulvophyceae > Bryopsidales > Ostreobiaceae > Ostreobium > Ostreobium quekettii. Next base: position 6,870 of record CAJHUC010000110.1, read on the forward strand.
GGATGTTACCGGACGAATATCACACTCACTTTTACGAACCGGACGCAACGGAGCGGACGGTACCCGAGTGTGGCCACCTCTATTCCAGTCTTGCCTTGTAGTCAGCATTCCACAACTCATAGGGTGTCTTGCCCGCAACCGAATGTACTGACCTATTTATATTTTGTACAACCCAATCTAATTCTGTCGTCCAGGTGCCTCCTGTAGCCAGAACCCTTTTCCCAAGCTGATATACAACGGTTCTATTGCACCGCTCCACTACCCCAATACTTTCATGCCGGTAGGGAGCTATAAAAAGGTGCATTACCCCATTTTGTCTACACCAACTTCTGAACTGTTCACTTTGATATGTATTGGCGTTGTCAGATACCAAGACACCAAATGGGCCGTAGAATTTCTTCCAGCGCTCCAAGGCACGTATTGCCTCACTACTGTCCGTACTAGCTATAGCTACAGCATCTATTACCCTTGATGCTGAGTCCACTGTACACTGGATGTTCTCCAACCCATCTTCCTCTGGAAACGGTCCCACTATATCCACAAAAATAGTGTGACCTGGCTTGAGTGACACCGGGGGCTGTCCAAACCCCCTTCGGGCTGTAAGTGGTCTGTACAAAGTACATATCTCACACTAGGAGCACATCTGCCTAATTATAGACCACGGTACAGCATGTCTCTTCTATCTAAGGGCATATTGTACTTTGTACGATCCCCAATGTCCATCACAATGCTCATTCTAGGCCAGCTGCCGTAACTCACTCAAGCATTCTTCCCGTGTCATTCGTGACTGATGGTTGGTATGTACAACTGATCCAACTGGATCCAGGAACACTTCGTAGGGTCTCACACCTCCTGCTAAACTTCTGATGGAGCGATTCTTGATCTGATTGGCGAGTCTTGGACAGCCACAACTATTTTTCCTCCCAAGTCGGACATGGAAGCTTTCCCTGTTGAGCCTACTTAAAAGATCTGCCCCCCTATTTTGAGAACCAGCCATGAATTCTAAAGTAAATCCTGGTTCATTTGCAATGAGCCATCCCCACTTACGGTAGGCCTTTACGTCACTGTCATGAAGATACCCAGAATTGAACTTGTCAAAAATTGCATGGCTGTCCGTTCTAAGTACCAAGGGTACAGCTCCCCTAAACGCCTTGGTGCGTTTGCAGGCCCACACTATAGCTTCCAGTTCTCCTAAATAGGAGGAAGTAGCTGTTTTTACTATCCTACTGCCAATATCCACAAGTTTTTCTTCTCTATTTCGTTCCACAAAAAGCATATACCCACTATGCCCTGTACTCCAATCCGATTCCAGTGTAAATATATACCGTTCTGCCTCAGCCCCTGGCAAAATGAGCCATTTGATATTATTTAGAGCTAGCTGGAAGGCAGCTTCTATTTGTTGTCGTACCGTTTCTATTTTTTCCTCAGAGAATGGCCCAGCCTTCCACTCTCTGAGCCTTTCACATAGTGGGCCCAAAATCCTTTCTATGCCAACTATACACCTCCTGGCATAAGAAATGACTCCAATAATTGATTCAAGTTGTTCTATATTTGCAACTTTTCCCACTTTCCTCATCTTTTTCTGTAGATTTTTTTGGAAACTCCAGTGCCCATTACTAATTTCGTGGCCCAGAAAGGTGATAGGCTCACTACACCATACCACCTTCTGAAAATTAACTTTTCTCCATAATGGGCAAATCTGGAGAATACCAAAATCACTTTTTCCCGGAGTTCCTTAAGGGTCTCAGCTCCCACCAGTACATCATCGCTATACTGGGGGCAGAAAGTATTATACAATATTTCTGAGACCCTTTCCCCAAAGAAAACCGAACCCCACTTCCAGCCTTGGGGTAGCCTTACCCAACGGTACCGCCTTGTACAAAAAATGAATCCGGAAAATTGTGATAGTTTGTCATCAACCGGTATTCCAAAGAACCCATCCTTCAAATCTATTTTACAAAAATAATGCTAATTTGGGTTCATTTCCCTCATCTTTCTCTACACGTCAACCTGGGTGGTACCGGATCCTGATGGAAAATAGCTATTCAACTTTCGGAAATCATTGGTAAACCGGAACATTCCGTTGGGTTTCCGGATAGGGAGCAGCGGGCTTAGGTACAGGTCATCTGCCACAGAAGCTTCCTTGAGATATCCTCGTTGTACATAAACATCCAACTAGTCTTGCACCTTCTTCCGGTCAGCAACTTCCTCTACAATGTACTGAGTACGGCTGCCCCGTTCTGATGGCTGCTTCCATGTAACTTCGGTAGGTTTCACAACCAGCTTCGCCATTGCTGCATTGACAGGATATTCAGATTAATCCCTTACTTCGGGGTACATCAATATCACCTCATCCCGTAACCTATCTCCAAAAGCATCAGCATCCCTCTTGATTTGATGTACTATTTTTATCTCCTTTCCCGGGTGCTTTATTTGCACTTGTTTTGCACGTACTACCACCATAACCGTCTTTAGAATCAGACAGATCGTTTCCCCAGTGGTGTTCAAGATGTTCAGGCGGATCATTCCCCCCTTAGTCACTGAAATGCAATCAGACCCGGTCGCTGCAAAGCTACCACCAAGGACACCCCCCCTTGGGTTGTAATCTTGTATGGCAAGTACACTCGAGTGTATTGTTGCGGTGACAAATACACAGCCTTCCCGCTCAGAATAGACACCAGTTCAGGGGTATGTATACTGATCCCCTGTGATCCCTCTAAACTCCATAGTTGTTCCAGTAGTGCAGCTCCCTCTCCCTAGGTCCAGGTGCCCTGCAGCTGCACTCCTTTTTTTGTGTCTTGTAGGTTGTTCCCAGCAGCTTCCTGGACAGCTGCTGACACCCCTAGTTTTTTGGGCGCTTTGTTGTGGTTGCGCATCTGACCACCCTCCCTGATGCTCTCTCACTGAGCTCACGTTGGGCACAATCCACTACTAGCCCTAATTTCTCGAGGGCTGGGAATCCCAAGATGGGTCCCTGGAAATCCCGTTAGTCACCAGAAAGTCGGTTTCGATCTTGTCCGTACAGGGTGACACCCTGAGTTGGCAAGTTGCGATACCTACGATTGGTGACGCAGAGCCATTGAAGCCGATGATTTGCGCGATGGCGCCTGGATTATGTGCAATCCCCCTCTTGACAGCTTCCCGAAGTGGCATGACGTTAACTTCGCTTCCCGTATCAATCATGCATCGCCGAAAATGGTGTCCATCCACCTCAGCTGGCGTATAGAGGAGAGTTGTTGTTGTATTGCCCTGATCGATATACGACACCTTGGCCACCTCCTTTCCCTTTTCCTCTGACGTTGTAGGATCATTCTGTGCTCTTTCCTTATTACGATGATACCTCTCAATCCGCTGTTTGGTGGCACATGACTCAATGTCATGTGTCGGACTTTTGCAAAAATCACACCACAACCGTTTATAAGGGTTAGGTGCCCTGCTCCTTCTCGCATCTGCTTCTTGATTCTGTAGGGCCTTCTTGATGCCTTCGGCGATCATCTCCGAGATTCGCTCATCATCCAATTTGACAGCTGCTACGGGTTGCTCCAGAATCGCAGTTGTTTGTTGGACTTCCTGTTCCCTGAGGGAACTTCCCTCTAGTGGTGGCCACACCCGGGTGCCGTCCGGTCTATTAAGTTCGGTCCGTAAAACTGAGTGTGATATTTGTCCGGTAATATTCGGTGCGCTATTTGCCGTACTGCCATCCGCAAAATCCGGCTCTCACTTTTTCTTCACCGTTATTTGCCGTTAAGTTAACGGATGACGTGTGCGGCGTCCGGTCCGCAACAAAATATCTGTTGATTAATAATTTTGGTCCGTTATTACCCACACGTACTTGCTTTCCAGCCACGGCAAGGTCAAGGCGAAGTTGCCCAGGGGTTTCCATTTTGCAGCAACTCGAATTATGTTGGTTGCATGCTTGATAAATGTGTGTGGGCGTCTTCCAGGTCATGTATTCTGCGGTTTGTAATACATGGAGTGATTTGGAGAACTGAACAACACATAAGCCGTGTGTAAAGTTCCAGTGTATGCATGCAATCCTGCACCACTTGCTATGGCTGGTACTGCTGCGTAGTACGCAGTGCGTACCACACTCCCATTGCAAGTCTTCCCGGCCATTCCAGCAAGGGTTCGGTATAGTTGTAATACCACACGTGGACACACACACACCCACATCACCTAAGGCAGGTGGCAAAGAGGGTTCACCTCTAAACACAGTTGAGCCACTCAACATATTTGGGAATGGGTGATACGTATCATATATAACGATGGGTTGCTGCGGCGGTACTCCACAGTTTCCACGCCAAGGCAGCGAGTGTAAAGCCCATCCACCAATTGCACTATTCGACTCGACACATTTCTCACAGAAATTCTCTTCTATCTATATGATACCCTAGGTTCATCCACTATTCCAACATAGTACGTCGAAGTTCAACAGTTCAACATACATGAAAATGGGCAACGAATAGTACGAGTCGTGATTTGTTATTTACCATCTCTGCCTATTGCACCCTCGCTGCGGCGGTACTCCAGAAGTTTCCACGCCAGGGCAGCGACTGTAAAGTCTATCCACCAATCGCAGTACTTGTTGGGATGCATTTCTTGAATAAAATTTTCTTCTATCTATATGATACCCAAAGTTCATCCACCACTCCAACATAGTGTGTTCAAGGTGTGCACTTGAACACAGGACAACAGAATATTACAGGTCATGATATCTTATTTTCTATCTCTATGGTACCCCACCCTCGCTGCGGCGGTACTCCACAGTTTCCACGCCGGGGCAACGAGGGTGGTCACCGGTGGTGATCCAAACTTTGGAATCCAAAGTCACTACTTCCCTCCCTTCCCTCCCTTCCCTCCCTTCCCCCCCTTCTTGCGTCGATGCGCTAGCTTCTGCTGCGACCATCCACTCTCTGCCATCTGCCACTCTAGCAAGCTCAAATGATCCACGTTCTCGGGCTTGAGAACCATACGCTTGGCCGTCACAATTAGACCAGCCTTCGAAAATGAGCGTTCACTACTGGCGCTGGAGGCCTGCAACACAACCAAAAATACTCAGTACTTCTCAGCCTGTGAACTTCATAAGGGCTCTGTGGCATATATGTATAGCTAGTTGGCATCACAATAAAACCAAACTTGGAAAATGAGCATTCACTGCTGGCGTTGGAAACCTGCAACACAACCAAAGATATTCAGTACTTTCCTTCCTTTCAACTCCATATTTCACATAAGGGCACTTTGGTATATATGCATAACCAGTTGTACTCACCCACTCACCTGTGTTGCTAATATTCGACGTGCAAGCCTGGCCACCAAGGGGAAGCTGGTGTGATTCTCGCCCCACCAATCCCTAGCACTCCATTTTTTTTATATTCACATGCTGGTGTCCATTTTAAATCAAACCACCTTTCGACTTTGGCCTCCACTGGGTCCATGTGTAGTGGGGAGCATGGGGCCCGTCTTCTCCCTCTTGATCGTCGGAAACGTAGTGGTCCCTTAGGTGGGGGTGATGCCGTGTCTAGCCAACTCTGCTGCACAACCTGTGCTATCGCGCTCAGCTTCCTAACCACGCGCAGCTTCTATCCGCCGCCTGACTTTCACCCCTGCACGTCTCCTTCCCCCCTTCCTCTTGTGTCTGTGCCAGCGCTTTCGACCATCCTTGTAACGTTGGCCCCTGTTCAAGGGCCGCTTCCGACCTAACACAGGAACAGAATACAGTGTTTCCCCAGCCAGGTGACGGCAGGTACTGCCACATACTGGTGGTACCACCAAAGCAAAGACAATAGGTATTGTAGGGAAATGCAGCACGCCCTGTACAATGCACGGCCCCCTGAAAGGGACGAAGTGCTGAGGTTTCCCCAGCCAGGTGACGGCGGGTACTGCCAAATAATGGTGGCGGCACCTACGCAAAGAAAGACGATGGGTATTGCAGGGACAGTTCGTGCATGTTGTACATTGCACGGCTACATGGAAGGAATGAACTACCAAGGTTTCCCCTGCTAGGTGACGGCGGGTACTGCCATAAAATGGTTATGCCACATAAGGAAAAACAGGCGATGGGTACTGCAGGGACATACAGCACACCCTGTACAATGCACGGCGAAATGAAAGGAGCAAACTGGGAAGGCTTCCCTAGGCAGCTGATGCCAGGTACTACCACATATTGGTGGTGGCATCTAAGCAAAGAAAGGCGTTGGGTATTGCAGGACGTGCAACACACCCTGTACAATGCACGGCCACATAAAGGGAACGAATTGCTAAGGTTCCCCAGCCAGGGGACGACGGGTACTGCCACAAAATGGTGGTGACACGTAAGGAAAAAAAAGGCGATGGGTATTGCAGCGACACATAACGCACCCCGTACAGTGTGCAGCCAAATAAAAGTAACAAAGTGGTAAGATTTCCCCAGCCACGTGGTGGCGGGTACTGCCAAATAATGCTGGTGGCATCTAAGCAAAGACGATGGATATTGCAGCGACAAGTGGTGCACCCTGTGCAATGCATGGCCACATGGAAGGAACGAAATGCCAAGGTTTCCCCAGCCATGTGACGGCGGGTACTGCCACCAACCACAGCACACAGCCACAATAGGCGGCACTCAGGCTTACTGCACAGAGGTACACATTAGAGGTGGCCACTCAAAGGTGCCATCCGGTCCGTTAAATCCGGTTCGTTAATTTTTATCAGCTGTCCGTTAAATTTCGTTAAAGAAAAAGGGAGAAAAATTCAGAAAAAACGAAAAAAATCCAAAAAATCGAAAAAAACCCAAAAAATCACAACAACTGCGGCTAGTTGAAAATCTAGTATGCATAGGTTGAAATAAAATACAAACATACTCTCTTATAGCGAATTCCATAAACTATAAGTATGAAAAAAACCCAAAAATCCCCCAAAAATCCAAAAATCCGTTAATTTTTGGTTAATTTTT